>OU015474.1:5391707-5499683 GCA_907164805.1 Brachyptera putata
T
This sequence comes from Brachyptera putata, assembly GCA_907164805.1. Lineage (NCBI taxonomy): Eukaryota > Metazoa > Arthropoda > Insecta > Plecoptera > Taeniopterygidae > Brachyptera > Brachyptera putata. The sequence continues at coordinate 5,391,709 of OU015474.1, forward strand.
CAGCTGATCGGGTCAGCCATTTTGAAGAAAAAACATAAAATGTGCTAAATTGGTACCACTCGAAGCAGTTTTTACCCATTTTTACCCATACTATTACTATCCGCTCGTCTAACAACGCATATACGGCGTTTTCCTTGTAACAAACAATGAATAAAGTCATTTATTTGGTCTATCTCGAGCTCCGCCGAAATATTCCCGGTCAGGCTGGTATCACCGAAGCACGTGACGGCATCATGCGCATGGCGGCTTCATCTATGCATACACTCTACTAATTCTAAGCTCTATGGGTACGATAGTCGAGTACTCAATGCGCGATGGTATACAGTGGCATGGGTCTGAATCACAATTCTACATGAGCACATGTACAGCCGGTGTGAGTTTGGTTGATCACCTTCAAACACCTGTTACCGTCTGGTCTAACCGTCGGGTTACATAGTATACAGGTAGTTATGTCACGTAGGCCATGCCGGCAAACTATCCGGCCTTCAACATGATACTGCATCACTTATACATTGTTAGATAGTGATAGGAAAAACCTTCTAAGCGTCAAGTAAGATGAGCGAGTTTTTTTAATGATCTATTGGCCAGGCCTTTATGACCAAGATTGGCATGTAGGTGGCAGATGAACAAAAAGATGAGATGAAAGGTTATTTTGTTTAATATTGGGTGTTTGGTCAGTGGGAAGGAAGCGTATTTCTGTATTGTTGCTTAACGACCCCACCAACAGCTCGGTTAGACGGGGGTACGAATGAGCGGATGATAATGAAATGGTGACTAGATGGTAGATGAAAGGACGTTTACAAAAACCCATGCCTTATGCGGGACTCGAAGCCACGGCAAACGGTGACTTCATTACTACCGCTAGCGATAATTGACTTAGCTACCGGGGCGGCTGGAAGCGTATTTCATATTGGGTTTAACGACGCCCTGTAATGATAACGAAGATATATTGGAATTGGGTGAAAGGTTAATGAGATGAAGGTTTTCTAATGGGATGAAGAAGAAGAAGAAGAAGAAGAAGGCGATACCAAGTTATTTCATATTAAATGAACAAGACGAAGGCTGAGGAAGGAAGTGGAAGAAGAAGATTCTTTTGTAATGGGAAGGATAGTGGGAAAAGGAAGCGGTCGTGGACTTTCGAATGGATCGTTGTAAAATGTGGTTATAGGGTTCAGGTACGATTTGCCACCCAAGCCCATGTCACACAACCGAGTAGCCGTATACTTTATTCTGGTATACGCTCTTCAGGTGCCTCTTAGATAACACGTTATTTTTTTCGGATACATTTTTTTCAATTTTCGTCATTATATTTGTACGGCCATTTGAAAAGAGTCAATCTCCGATTTCTCAAAATCTATTGAACTATTAAATAACACTAGATACAGTTGCAGTTTGAAGTTAGCAAATGAGTATAATGTCTACCGTAGATGTTTTCTTAATTAAATTTTAAACTCTTCTCTTATTAATAAATAGTTGATGACTTGAAAATGTCACTCCTTTTATTTATTCTCGATAGAGGGGAGTGCATTAACTGTTCGAAAAAAAGGCGTTCGAAAAAAAAAGGTGTCCGAATAATGAAGTGTTCGAATAAAAAAAGATTGTGTCGAAGTTTTTACAATTATTGAGTGGGTAGACCACTTTCATCCCTCTAGAAAACAATTATAGTAAACAATGAATATAGTCTATCCGCTGTGAGGTCCATCGAGCCTACGCCAGAAAGCAACCAACGTGACTTTAATTAATATCAGTTTTTTAAAAGAGTCAAAGCTTGACAATTAGCTGGAGTTGCCTTCTGGCACCCGCTACTTCCCGGCTCAGTAGTAGATACTCGGCTTTTTCCTGGTTGGTTAAAAGCCCAAGCTTGCCTGCTGCCCTCTCTAGTGCTTCACTCATTCTCTTCAGCTTATCATTGGAACTGGACAGTAAAACATCATCATCTGCATAAGCCAAGTGCGTGATTTTTTATTCTGCCACTAGAATTCTGTCAAAATTCGCGCTAAATGTTTCGCGTATGACCTCTTCCAAAGCAAGGTTGAAGAAAACTGGGGAGAGTCCATCGCCTTGCCGCAACCCCGTCATAATTTCGAAACTCTCTGTGACACTGCTTCCAAGCTTCACTTTACCGCAGGTCTCCTCCAAACAGATTCGGACTATGTTTACCAGCTTTTTGGCTATACACCATTATCTATGTCATTTAATGACGTCATGATCATGAATCACGGCCTAATGAAATGATAAGATTTGTCGGTTTTAAGTCGCATCAAACACGACACGATAGTATAAGCTTACTTGAGACTGGTGGATCAGTGACTAGCGCGCTGAACCGTCATTCGGAACCCTTACCACGACTATTTCCATATTATATCATATATCATATCTCATATCCTATATATCATATACCTTGGGACGTGATATCTATCTACGATGGATACGCAACTGAGCTCAACGTGGTTCTGGATCTATGAAACCGATTACATAAGCCACCAAGATCGACTTCTCAGGCATTCAGCTAATTTGTAGGCGATCTAGGTGGCGATGTTTCAATTTTGAATTGACTACTCAGGCCATCAGAGCCCTGGAGGGTTATTCTATAACTCTAAAACGAAACGTAATCAGCCAATCTTCGATTAGTCCAAACTATTTCGTATACTTTAACACGGTGTATCATATGGGCTCTGACACTTTCGTCATGCATCCATTTCGTTCACTGTTATAGAATAAGGGCCCTGTCGAGCCTGTAGTTAGCTTATACGCGATCTAGGCGGCGTCGAAAAGTTTCTTAGCACTGGAGATGATCGTCAGCTGGGAGAACATGGGAGAAGTCCAAGTTGCTTATCCATCGTAGATAGCTATATAGTTCTAGGTGACTAGCATGCTGAACCGTCATTCAGGAGACCGGGGTTTGATTCCCGCCATGATCGACTATCCTGACAGGGTTTTTTCGTGGTTCAGGTCAGGTCAATACTGAGATGGTTCCTCAACAACAGGCCTCGACCGACTCTTTTCCACTATCCAAAAACCACATGATAAAATAACCTTTCATCTCATCATTCCATCATCTCATACATAATTCACAGACGCCAATAGATCGTAGTCATCAGTACAGTGCGTCATTAAACCTAATATTTATAAATAAAAATGAAGAACAACCAGACAGAAGCTTTACTTAAAACCTTCTAAACCGATTCGTATCTCATTTTAAAAATCTCAACTATAACAATTAGGCCTATGTGTCACTAATGACTACGCAAGGCTAGAGTAAGTCACTGCCCCTTGTATAACGACCCCGTGTGCGTGCGTGCGGTGCGGGTAGCCTATAGTGATCTCAGCTGCAGGAGCGAAACCACCGAGCGATGGTTATAGTAGATAGGGAAGACGGTCGTTAATGGCCGCCAACACTAGACGGTAATTAAATGTAGGATAATTATATTTGATAGCACGGAATGGCCGGTTAGTCACTGGACGGATCTAATTAGCCAATCAGAAGTGTTTTTGGCTGAGTTTATGAAAACCAACCAAAACCAAACCAAACGTCTCACAGGGACCTTATTTATTTATTTATTTTAATGCTACGGTTAAAACTGGATATTGTTGAGGTTTAGTTTAATTAGACACAAAAAAAACACACACAGTCGAAGCTATATAAGAGTGGGATGGATATCTTCGCTTACGCTCATCTAATAAGTGGACAACAATATTTCCCAAATTGTGTTCTCTAATCCGAGGGGTTTACAACTCGAGAATTTGGTGTACACCTGATTTCAGATTTCAAGATTTCAGGTGATTTCAAGTGATTTCAGGGATTTCAAGTAATTTCAGATGATTTCAGGTGATTGCAGGTGATTTCATGGATTTCAAGGGGATTTCATGGCAAGTGTACACCTGATTTCAGGAGTTGTTAACCCCTCGCTCTAATCAGAACTTCGTAAATCGTAAATTTCGTTCTGACTCAGTTTATGAAATGAAAAAACCAAACATAAAAAATCAGTTCTAAAAACGAAAAAAAAAGTAGAGTGATTGAAAACAGAAAAAAACATTTAAAAAAATGCATATTCAACATTCGAGTGAACGTACTATGCACAACTTGACAGGTTCAGGGTCACTGACCTCTGGAAAATCACGATATTTCTATTATTTTAGAAAGTATAAATAGTTATGGTATACGGTATACTGTTATTCCGATGAAATCGGTTCATTTGACCACAAAAACAGTTGAAGAAAAAATGTAATTTTAAATGCATTTAACTACAATTTCAACTTCTTGGAGACAGTTTTTACGAAGTACTAACCATAAGTGATAAATGCTAACCATTAGTTAAACGCCCGAAAATAGCACATGTAGGAGGTTAACCAAGGGTAATAACAAGTTAATCTGCTAAGAGCCAGTTAGCCAGGTACGAGAAATGTAACTATGGCTGATAACAAGTCAATCCGCTAACTATTTAATCCACTAACCATCAATTCGTAAAACAGGGCATAACTATTGCTGAATCATTTAACTATCAGTTCGTAAAACTGGGCGAAACAACTTATAAACTATACTAAACTACAATCATAACCTACATCGCGGTTCTGGGGTCAAAGTTCATTATTTTTTATTTAAAATAATTAAAATGGGATGGTGAGATCGCCCTTGTGATGCCCCATCCACGATCCTAGTTTCATCCTTAGCCTTAAATAGGGAAGAAGGATTTTGTAAAGCTACGATATTATTGAAGAAAGAAAAAGTTCGAAGACTGGAAAAACAAACAGAAAAAAAAATTTGAATAAACAAATCACAGTCAATTACTTCAGTTCGTGTAGATTGACCAATTAAAATCAGTCAATTAAAAGCTCATTGGTTTCTCAATTAAACAATTGAATGTATAAATAATTTACTATAGAATTGTCATGAGAAATGCAGTATGTAAATGCAAGTGCATTCATTGATAAATGATTAGATAGGCCTACCGGTACTGGTAATTATTGAGGCTGATTGCTGATTCTAATCAGACGAGCATAGAGAAAATGTCAGTTCTCACTTCTCACACTGAATATCAAGAAGAAGAAGAATCAAGATGATAATAAGATAAGATTTTTTCACTCCCCACTGTGGATGTTTCAATTGTTACTATAACCCTGGAATTATTACCTTCATCCGAGGGGTTTACGACTCTCAAATTTTGTGTACACCTGATTTCAGATTTCAGGGATTTCAGGTGATTTCAGGGATTTCAGAGATTTCGGGGATTTCAAGGATTACAAGTGATTTCAAGAGATTTCAAGTGATTTCTAGAGATTCCAGGGGATTTCACGTGATTTCAAGAGATTTCAGGGGATTTCCAAAGATTTCGGGGATTTCTAGAGATTTCAAGATACTTCGGGGATTTCAGAGATTTCAAGGATTACAAGTGATTTCAAGAGACTTCACGGATTTCCAGAGATTTCAGGGGATTTCAAGAGATTTCATGGCAAATGTACACCGGATTTCAGGAGTTGTTAACCCCTCGCATTTATTCAATTAGATTAGATTAGAGTATTGTTTGCTTAACGACCCCACCAACAGCCAGGTTATAAGGGCGTACGAATGAGCGGCTGATTATGAAACTATAGGATGATGATGATCAGTGAAAGATCGTTTACAAAAAGGTTGATGTAGGCCTCAATTTTTGCTGGTTATGTATAAAAAATATTTGACGCATGTTTCCTATTATCCTACTACGAATATCTCATTAAAAAAACATTTACATTTTTTAATTATGTACGGGAAAATTGTTATGGAGATGGACGTATAATCCATGTTGGAATGTTTTGACATTTTCTTTGTTCAATTCCTTCTGTTTTCGAGATATAATAATAATGGCATGTTTTTTACCAACTTTTATTTGCTTATAAAACAATTGTCTTGATAAGTTTCACACAATTAGCCAAAGTACATAGAGGCTGGCACTCCATAATTAGGCATAACGATTACTATAATAACCATACATAGGGTAATTTATTTGTAGGCCTATTCGTTTGTTCATTATTGTTCATGAAACTTCCATGAGGTAAAACTCTTTATGGGACATCTTTCAACTATAAACCTTTAAATATAATAATGATAATGATAAAAAAAACACAATGAAGGAGGAAAACAAAGCAGAAATAGAACATATACGAAAACATGAAGTAGGCCTATACAAATAAGATGTGGTATTAAAACGTTCCTAGTATCCATAAGGTAAAAAGCGAGGGGTTTACAACTCTCAAATTTGGTGTACACCTGATTTCAGGTGATTTCAAGAGATTTCATACGGATTTCAAGAGATTTCAAGTGATTTCATACGGATTTCAAGGGGATTTCAAGTGATTTCATACGGATTTCAAGGGGATTTTAAGTGATTTCAAGGGGATTTCAAGTGATTTCAAGGGGATTTCACGAGATTTCAGGGGATTTCAAGAGATTTCATACGGATTTCAAGAGATTTCAATGGGATTTCATGGCAAGTGCATACCGGATTTCAGGTGATTTCAGAGATTTCAAGAGGTCTCATACGGATTTCAAGGGCATTTAAAGAGGTTTCATACGCATTTCAAGGGGATTTCAAGAGATTTCAAGCGATTTCAAGATATTTCAATGGGATTTCATGGCAAGTGTACACCAGATTTCAGGTGATTTCAGAAATTTCAAGAAGTCTCATACGGATTTCAAGGGAATTTCATACGGATTGCAGGAGTTGTTAGCCCCTCGGTCCGGATATATCACAAAAACGGTTCATACGAATATGTACAAACATAGACTTTTATTATCTGTGACGAAACAGTAGGCCTATGGTCACAGACAGCGCAGTTCCGGTGTCCCAGTTACGTAATCAAAGTCTAGGCCTACACTACTAAATTAATATAATACATTTCTAAATGCCAATCACGTGAAAATTGACCTTTCAGTCACACCAAAGTTGATAAACAAATTAACATAACAAGTGACCAACCAAGCTACATTAAAAAATAAAATGCATCGTCGAAAGAATATACCTACTAAATATTATGCGCACAGAACTAGAATACAAATTGTAGGCCGACAGGCTACAATCAAGGATCATGGTCACATATATTTTATTTAAATTGAGTTTAAAATGAAATCTATGCTCAAGTTACGGATATTTTTTTCTAGACTGTAGTGCAGTGGATAACAGCACAAAAATTGGGAAATTTTTTCCGAGTCCCCAAGTCAATACTAGTTGAAAGGATAGTAGTAGCTACACACTTCACAGAGCTCCTGATACGAGTTTGAAGGCAACTACTATCTGTTCCAATAGTATTGACTTGGAAACTCGGAAAAAAAATCTCAATTTTTGTGGGGATGCAGCACGGTGCTTATAGAAATAGAGAAAATCATCTTTACTATTTTTTTTCTTTATCACGAACAAGTGTATTTGAATAAAAAGTATATCAAACCCAAGATAATTTCATGCTCTTCAATTATTATGACATTCTATTTTTGTTAATTCAATCACTTTCAAGATAATACGTCAATAAATATCAAGAACGTGATGAAATTTATTGACGTAGCCCATTATCTTAAAACTGATATATATATACATATATATATATATATATATATATATATATATATATATATATATATATTAAATATATATATATATATATATATATATATATATATATATATAATATATATAATATATACGTATACAAATATATGAAAATAATATAGCGAATATAAAATGTATAGCGATCTCTCTTTCTCTCTCTATCTCACACACTCACACTTCTCTTGTAAACGCCTATATCGTTTTCGAATATCTTTTTGAAATTGTAACGTTATTACATGAATACGCCTAAGCCCAATCCTTTTATTTCCTATATCATTATTCTCGTATTGAATAACACCTTCACTAATAATCTCTAATGCGATCAACTGAAAACGAATTAGGGTTTCACTATTTTATAGGCCTTATCTACTAAATTACATCATTTAAAGGAACACTTTTCTTTAAGTAAATTATTAAATTACCTTTTTTTCTATAAGTCATTGGACTGTGAACCTATAATTTACGTCTTATATAGGCCTACTCTGTACTATAGACAGTAGACTACGGTACTTTATGAGTGTCTCAAACGTTGTGTCAATTTACACGATGTAATATACGGTACTTTTTTTTAATGCAAATTTGACACAGTTATATCATAATTTATGTGTTATATAATTGTATAATAATACACGGCAGCGATAATGATATTAGTTACAATATAAAATGAAGGTAAAATACTATGATGATAATAATAAATTATTCAAAAAAGTTTATTATATTAATTATTCAAATGAAACATTTCCCACTATCAGAAGAAAAAATGTAACTCACTTTTTAATATTTATTATTCCATTCATCATTTACCGACGCCAATAAATCTTGGTCATCAGTACAGTGCGCCCTCGTTAGGCCCAATGTAAATCAAATTGGCTACATACATTTCAAATGTGTCCAGAAAGAAAATTATGTGAAATATATGTTGGTTATATTAACATTATGATTTAGGAATATTTAGTGAGCACTAATTCAGGAGGCCCAAGTTGTTGAATTCTACTTTTTGTTCAATAGTAGTTAATTCAATGCCATGAAGCTTGATGAGATAATTATAAAATATTGGCCTTAAGAACATTTTAAAAAATTCATACTCAAATACTACAAATTTGTAGGCTACAGTGTGTTGTAAAACCCAATAGGCCTACCGGTACCTATGAACAATAAATTAAATAATTTGAGCAAGTATGTTAAATCTGTCCCACCATTATTAGATGAAAGTCAAGATGACTGGTACCGGTACCTATTGTGATTGGCTTTTGTGTACCATATGAAAAACTGAGAAAGGAAAGATAGGTTAAAAACGCTAGACCAATTGATCCCGATATCTAGGTGGACTAGGCTTAAGCATGGAAAAGAAGCCTGCCTACGACTAAGATGGATTCAAGACAACCTATCGAGTGACGATATTAAGTTAGTAAGGATAATAAAATATTTTAGTAGGCCTAGTTCTTACTGGCAGCACAGGGTGTATAATGAATTCCAAACTAAGGAAATTATTACTAGGCTAAATCGCCTGCGTGGACTCTGGTGTGCATCAAGACTTTGAAAAAAGAGAGAATGTGAATGTAATTTTTAAAAATGAAAAAAATTGACATTGTCTATGAGCGAGTTAGAAACGTTTGCGCGTTTCAGTTGTGCACTACTTTCATGACAGCACATGCTCGAGTAGTCGTAAGCGTTGCTCCCAGGTTCGGGACCATCAGTTATAATTCTTGTTCCATTTAATCATAGAGGTTACGAATATATTTCGTATAACGAAAATAATAAATACCTGAAAAACATTTGTACGGTACAGACTTGGCCTACAATATACAGGCCAGGTTCTAGTATTCCAGAGTATTAAAAAATGCATAGCTATGAAGTGATAAATAAGTGTAGTAAATTACCTGAAAGCAAGTGCTAATTTCTTCTCGAGGAATCGAATCACTGAATTGATGAACGTTGCAGGTATCGCTACTCCCACCCATTTTAAAAGCATTATCACAAAATTCCTTACATCTTTTCTAACGATATGTTTCACCATCCGTCCTTCCATGGAAGCAACGTAAATACTTAAAAATGTCCGAGAAAACAACGCGAACGTATGTACAGCCAATAATCCTACTTCCGGAGACCATATTCCCGGAATCATTAATTTAACTAATTTGATAAGCTGTAGTATAAAGTCTTTATTTAATCCAGGTGTACTTTTTTGTAGTAATAATGTTTTTTCCTTTGGTTTTTCTGTAATTTGTTTCGACTCCCCATTACACACCGACACTTTATTGTTGTTTTCACTAATACCATGGTCGATGATGATAGTTGCGTGACCATTTCCATTCTGTAGTATTGCTGTTGTCTTGCCATTTTTATTGTATAATGACTGTATATACGGATATCCCAGTTTTAAACCGTACAGGAAAACTGCAGCTCCGATGAAACCCCGAGATAAATGTTCCTTCGGGATATTGAATTTTGTCGAAGTATCCTCCAAATATTTGGATATCACAGATGGCATTTTGTATAAATTGTATAAAAAACTTAAATACGATAAAACATAGAAACTTCCAACTCCTTGTAATACGGTGAAGCTAGTGAAATTCGATTCACCCTTTTTTAGGTTAGGGGTCTAGCTAGCCCCTAGAGAGAACTGGGCATAATTTTTTGACATTGACATTTTCAAAACACTTGTAAATTTCATACATAATAAACCAAAAAGAGTTGAATAGATACGTCAAACTTGTAGATTTAGTAGAGTTATTTAAATTATATAAACATTTCACACCATGTTACAACATCGAAAGTCAATTTAGCAAAAATAGTTATAAAAAAACGAAAACGAAAGTGCGATCCTAGTTGCGTCGTAGCCACCGCTCAGTTCGACGGCAAGGACACTACTGACGTGAATAGAGACTTTGGATTCAGAAGGCTGTGTTGGAAATCAGCTGTTACCAACACCGCGCGCATAATAGACGGCGAGAAAATGATTTTTTTTTTCTTAGCCAATGGTCAGCGATTTGTATAGTTCCAAGGAAAGTGAGATAATTTATCATATCATTCTATAGTTCGTGCAAAGATCAATGTACAGCAGCATAGAATATAAATAATCAAACTAGACATAATATATTTCTATTATGTATGAATTAAATGGAGATTAACAAAAAAATATATTAAACATTTCCATTCTGATTAGTGAATTGAAATTAATTAATAACATCATCAGTATGACATTGGCATTAAAATTATAGTAAAAAATGGATTAAACTTATCTCATCTGATAAGTAAACTGATAAACAGATGGACTAACAAAGATACGTTCAATAATTAGGTCATTGTCAGAACACGAGCGTTCATTTTAAAATTATTATTCAATTGTCAATGGACAATTTATTTTCAAATCATTTTTCTCGATATTTCAATTGGCTTGCGTGACTTCTGTGTATTGTACTCGAACTTATATTTTATTATCACATTTATAAAAATATCTTCGAAATATTGAAGTGTCAATTTGATATTTGTTGACCCGCTGAAAAGGTCTAGACATATATATATATATATATATATATATATATATATATATATATATATATATATATATATATATATATTAGCTCTCGGACATAAAAGATTTGAAAAATTTGACGTTCACATAATAAAAATCAAATAATGAAATATAGAACTGAATGATAATAATATAAGTTTTCGAGGAAATAACAACATACTAACACAACAATTAAAGGTTTTTAAACCTGAGAATTATAATAAAAATATGTTTTGTACAACTGAAAATAAGTAGGCTAATTGAACGAGGCGTATATGAACAATCGAATCAAAACTAATAATGAGAAAAAGTAATCAAATGGTACAGATAATAAAAAAGAAACTACAATAACATGCCATAATAATTAAACTCATCATGAAGGATTTGAAGGTGGTTTATTGACTATTGAAAGAATTTGAAATATTTCATATGTTTCTTTATTGTAAAGACTGCCATTCACAAACAATGGCTGCTATGATAGACACAGAATAATGGATCAATGGATAGATTAATAGAAAGAACGGTAACAGATCAAGAAAATATATATAATTGAATAAGAAATTTGTTTTGAACTATAATATGCCATGTAGAGGTGTAAATAAATATAGTATACAAATTATATACAAAAAAAGGAGGGGGGGGGGGGTGAAAATTATCAATTGAATTTAATATAAAATATTTTCTAAATTTGTACTGATCTTTTCAAAATGTATACAACATGGAGCTATCAATTTATTTGTCTTTTTTTCATTTTTATAATATTTTTGGAGATTTTTAAAATTTTCGAAATTTTCGAAATGGAACTGATAACTCCTCAAAGCCACGTACAGTATCGATCTAGATGATGGTACATGTGTTGGTCAAGTCTCAACAAAGTTTGTGCATTCGTTTGGTCTGTGGAGAGCGAAAAATATCTATAGATAGCAATGTATCATCGAGTTTGGGTGATCAAAAGCTCAGTGACAATGGTTATCATCGGAAAAAACATTAAAACCATATTTTGTTGAAATAACTTAGGAATATTGAAGATCTATAATAATGTATTATATATTTTACAATTCAATTTAATATCAATAAAAATATTTTTCAATTTCATATTTAATATTTCATTTTTCAGTAGTATTTCTCAATTTTCAACTGGCTTGTATATAGCTTTAAAGGACACCACAACCCTTAAACTAGATTTCAGTGAAAATTGATTTTCCTAAATTTAGAGAAAACCATAAACCATTATCTCAATTTAAGAAATTATAATTAATTTTTCAGTCCTTCAGAGACAATGAGTCATGACATGGGCATCACCAATTCTGAACAGAATCAAGTTATGTCTACGTCACGACTCAGAAAAGGCTATACAAGGTCCTAGAAGACAATTAAATTAATTTTAATTTCTGAAATTGAGACGATGATAATATGTAGTTTCCTCTAACATTAAGGATATGAATATCGTCATTATTCGTTAAAACCTAGTTCCAGGGTTATGACGTCCTTTAATGGAAACCCACCCACAGGCATGTAACATATTCTGTATTCCTTCTCACTATTAAACTGCAATGATGAATATACACGGTATTTTGACCTTATAGCTAATGTCATAGTCCCCTACTTTACATACCGGTATTGCATTTCTAGTTTTTTTCCTATTTGTATCTATAGGAATATTCTTCAATTTATACACGAGATAAGAAAAAACTCTCTCGTGTCTGTATCCACGTCACAAAACCGGTCCTGGGTTCGAACCTCGTCTTGGCAACGAACTAGTTTCTTAGAATGTTAGATTTCTAAAGGAAAATGAGAAATGATGTTCGAATCTTTTTGTTTTATAATGCTATTTGCGGTGTGGGATATTTTCTTAGAATTTCAAACTTCGAACTGCGTTCGAATTGAGGCGTCCTCAGTCTCCGTAGGGAAAAAAGTTCCCGCCAGGGTGATTTCAAAAATATAAATTATCATAAAACCACAATAGTGAAAAATACAAAATTAAAAAATACATCATAAGATGCAGACAATATATTGATCGGGAATGCTAATGGCTCAAATTTTATAATAACAAAAATGGAAAGATCACTAAATGTAAAAGTAACACTTAATCATATCTATTTATATTGGGTTTAACGACGAACTGTAATGATAACTACGATCTTTTAGCGCACACTTGATCTTTTTGTCATCGATTTGTACCACACACCAATCATTAAACTTCAAATTGTGCGTGCCAATTCCATTATATTTTACGCATAAACCCTTCCTTTTACACCATAAACATGAAAGTTAAGTCACATCAACACTTCCTACAACCTTTTAAACGAAAGTGAACGTAACTATCCATGCCTAGCGATATCTTTTATTGTTTTTCTCGGCTAGATGAAAGAAAACAAATCTCTAATCTCAGATTTATCTGCATAGTCATCGCTACTGATGCATGATTTCTATTATTTGCATCCTCACAGATGATAATGAAAGGTGAAGTGGATGGAGAGAAAGGTAATAGAGAAAAGAGATGAGTGAAAGTGAGATGACATACACAAATCTGTATTATATTGTTGATGGTTGTGTAGTAACCTAGATGCTAGATGTTATGTTCACAGCATCATGATCTTAAAACTAGGCAAACGCAGAACATGCGTTGTGAGATGAGCGAGATATCTATTCCACAGTAAAAGAAATACACGCTGTCAGTGTTAAAAAGTGGAACTTGTGAAAAGCGCGCGCACATTTCATCAATGTCATTTATTATATGAGCGTTAGCGAAAACTTTCATTCTTATGGAGCTTTGTCTGTGTGTATTTGTACACAAACAAACAAACAAACAAACAAACAAACAAACAGAAAAACACGCGCAGATAAAGCTCCATTAGAGTGGCATGGAAGTCTTCGCTATCGCTCATCTAATCATCTAATAATATTATATATTTATATTAATCAAGTATAAATTAATTGAGAAGAAAAAACATACAATAAAGATGATTAATTGTCTATTTATTTAATTATGAATAATTTATAATATTAATTATAAATTCAATGATAATACATCGGGTGAAGAATATTCCAATAATAATCCCAACATGAATGGAGTGAAAAAATGATGGCAGAAAATGATGGGAAAATATGAAAATAATATAAAAATAATTCTTCGCTATCGTTCATCTAATCATCTACTAATGTTACATATTTACATCAATCAAGTATAAATCAATTGAGAAGGAAAACATAGAATAACGATGATTATTTATTTATTTATAACTAAATTATAATATTAAATATGAATTCAATTATGATCGTGTGGAGAATATTCCAATGAAAATGATAATCCCGGCGAATGAATGATTAGCTAAAAAATGATGGCAGAAAATAATAAGAAAATATGATCAGTAATATGAAAATAATATATATATATATATATATATATATATATATATATATATATATATATATATTATTCTGTCTTATACAAGTCTGTCCGACTTTAATGTCTGTCTTATACACATAATATTGCTTAGAAAACACAGAATAAAAATCAATTAATTAAAATATAAAAAATAACCATACAAAATATTTGAAAGAGTAATAAAATAACAATAGAAGGAGAACAAAACATGGGTTAATTAAATTTAGGAATAGTTGTAATGAAAAATGGAAAAATAATAATGATAACTTAAAAATAAGAAAGAAGTGAATAAATACAGCTAACAAAAAGGAAAAAAGTGAATGAATTCGGCTAACAATATTTGAATAAACAACAAAGAAAAAAAAGACATGAAATGACACGAAAAAAAATCAATGCTGAAGGCTATAAAGATGATGTCTTAAAATTTGTAAAGATCCTCGAAGGGCGAGTAAAACAAAGTTATAAATAAATTTGTTGCTGAGTTAAAATTTTCACAATATTGTATGAATAAATTAAGAATCGTGCCTCGAGCAGCCACCACTAGCCCTATCACTGTTATTTTCTCGAGACGGTAAGCTTCCATGAAGTGAGAAATGGTATGCTCGTAGATAAGTTATTTTTCTGAATCTACTGCTTAATCTAATCTTATGCCCGGTATTACGAAAAATAAATTTGTTGATCAAGCGATAATTACTGGATTAGCTTGTTATTACCCTTGGTTACCAATGTTATTTTTATACTGCAATTGATTAATTAGCCTAATTAACACATTTTTATTATTGGTAATATGGGTCCTAATCTAATACAAAGTGAAGAATAATTATGATATGACTGTGTATACACGTGCGTGTATAGTATTTCCCTAGATTTTATCTATTTATTGTCAATAAAATAAATAAAGTTGTTAATGTCTTCCTTTTAACATTTTGCCTTACGTAAAAATCCTTGAAATGGAGTTTAGCACATCCAATTACGTGGCTATAGTGCAAGAAAGTTACAAGTCACTTATTTATTCGAATAAAAATTAAACATAAAACGTATTAGTTTGATTTCATAATTCACAGCATTATTGTGTTGTAAAATAAGAAAAACTTTTTTATAGAAGAGTCCATGGGAATATCCGTTTTTTGGTGATAACTTTCGAATGGTATGATATATCCGAAATCGAATCGAAATGAAACGCAGATACTTTTAATACCTTCAAAGTGGTATAAGTTATAAATATCCAACTCATATTGCATAATTGTCATGCGCATATATATATAGCACATAGCACGGCTATATAGCACATTTTTCAAAGCCGTATACGTTTAAGAATTAGGCGACGTGAATTGTAGTTATAATTAAGAGGACAATTCGTATAGAGGAAAATAAGAGGAAAATTCATCAAATAGCCATGCTGGTCTTGAGGGGTTCAATTACAATCCTTAGGAATCACTTATATGGTCAGCAGCTAAGGATCTAATTTGATTTCTATCAAACAGAAGCTGTCATGCTCAAATTTCCCAGTTGCTCAATTAAACCACATGACTTATTTAATATAGTGTGTATATAATATACGTATATATATATATATATTTGTTTGTTTTTTATATTTTTTTCCATTGTGTTTTATATAATTTCTCTCTAGTGTATAATTTGTTTATTAGATAATTATTCAGAATAATTTCTTGTTATTTTTATATTTGTTATTTTGTGTTATTCTGTGTCCAAGTGGCAACCGTATTGTCGGCAGTGTTTTTAATAAAAACTATTCTCTATATACTGATCTCGAGGGGTTAACAACTCCTGAAATCCGGTGTACACTTGCCATGAAATATCTAGAAATCCCTGAACTCCCTGAAATCTCTTGAAATCCCTGAAATCTCTTGAAATCCCTGAAATCTGAATTCAGGTGTACACTAAATTTGTGAGTAGTAAACCCCTCGACTAATCTTAAGATAAAAAAATATTAAAAATATAAAATGAAGTTGGACTGATAAAGGCTGTGGAGAACGTCCAAAGGGTTGCTGCAAAAAGGGTATTGGGGAGAGAGAAGCGCTGGAAGATTATCAGGAACGATAAGGATGTGGTTGAAAAAGTTATAGAAAGACCTAGTAAAATGATTGAGGATATGGGATGGGAAAATTTGGCGAAACGAAGACAAATATAAAGATTGTGCAATTTTGTTAAAGTCAATAATGAATACACAGGATGGGGTGAATTAAGCAATAGAATTGGAAAGGGATTACAAAGAAGTACAAGGGGAGGGGTAAGAATGGAAGTGGAAAAAGTGGATAGAGAAGTAGGTAAATATGGATTTATACAAAGAACGACGCGGGAATGGAATGAATTGGAAGAAGATATCAAGAATATAACGAAGATTGGTGATTTAAGAAGAGAGCTAAGAAAAAAATAAATTATAATTTTATCGAGTATGTTTGATTGTAATTTCATTAGGTATAGTAACCATTACCACCTGTTTTATGAACAATCTGTAATGAATAAATAAAATATGTAAATATGTAAATCTGTGTTTCGTCTTTATTAGAATGTTGATATCTCATACCGTTCAAAAGTTATTACCAAAAAGAAACTGAATATCGCTAAATCGACTCCCATGGACTCTTAAAACACTTAAGACTTGAAATTAACACGTTTAGCCTTTCTCTGTTCATAAATGCTTTGTCATCGCTAACAATAATGGTATGTACCCAAGTCCAAAGTGCTTGACAATTATTAGGGACTATCTTGTGAGATTAAAAAATTATCCTAATAAGCCATAAAAATTTTCGTACAAAAAATGTCCTTCAAAAAAATTAAAATTTTCACCGAATTTCAATATAATAATGATACACATGATTCCAAACTTTCACTGGAATCCAATCAGTCGTTTAGATATAAAAAATGATTTAATGACATTTTTATACATCATTCAAAGCTATTAAGAAAACCAATTAAATCCAAGCAACAAGTGTCACCAATTATTGAAGAACTATTAAAACAAAGCCTTCTTTATTATCAAAGATATTATTTAGAATGAGTAATGAATATAATTGGATCTCAAGGTGTATATATTGTATCTTAGATTGCATCTAATATTTCCTTCATGATGAGAATAGTCTACGAAATAAATCAACCGAATGAAAACATTAATTTTTAATTTGAATGCCGTCAAAACATCAACTTGATTTAACTTTTTGAAATAATTCAGTTTCATTCTTATTAGCTCATCCATCAACGCGGAAACACATAACGCGTTTTCCTAGTTATCATAATAAGCCATAAACATCATCCGATAACATGATTATTTCAGCTTTTGTTACTGATTAATTGTCGCTTTGTTAGATTGCAAAATATGGGACACAGATAGGACAATAGATTGATATAAACCTAGCTGGTATACTCGCGGGTATACTCTCTGTATATGATTATATAGAAATATATATATATATATATATATATATATATATATATATATATATATATATATATATATATATATATAAATATTTGTTATATATAATATAATATACATAAAGAGTAGCATGGGCGTCGGCAGTAAGAAATTTAAGGGGGAGGCAAAATATCCCAGATTCGAAAATGGACAAGTCCCAATGGGAGTGGGGGAGTGGGCTCCCCAAGGGTATTATTTTAATTCCATCGTTTTATGGTGTTTCGGGAGGTTTTGTGACTATTTAATTAGCTTTCGATTTTTATAGAGAAAGAAGACAGATAATGTTGAATTGGTTGAATTCTATGCAAGTAGTTGATCCTATCCATCTTTTTAAATACTTCATCATACAAAATAGCCAAAATGAGTTATTAGAATCTGATTGGTCTGTATGATACCCAATATCAAAATTTCCAGATAGCCCAATAAATCATATTCGTCAGACGGCGAAGGCATAGCCTTGCCTACCCATCCCCAGTCACATCAGACTCATGACCACCCGCGTAACAAGACAGGTTAAAATATGTCACCGGTACAGTCGGTACTTACAAAGATTCGAAAAACATCATTGTTTAGAAAAGAACAATTTCAATTTTTCAAATAAATTTCTGCCTGGTCCCGGGGGGGGGGGGGCAAGTGCACCCCCTTGTCCCCCGCTGCCGACGCCTATGAAGAGTAGAGAGTGAGTGTAAGAGCGAGAAAGAGATAGAGAAAGAGAGAGAAGGAGAGTTAGAATTAGAGAGAGAGAGAGAGAGAGAGAGAGAGAGAAGGAGAGAGAGAAAGAGAGAAAGAGCGAGAGAAGGAGAGATAGCGAGAGAGAGAGAGAGAGAGAGAGAGAGGAGAGATAGCGAGAGAGAGAGAGAGAGAGAGAGAGAGAGAGAGAAAGAGAGGGAGAGATAGAGAGATATAGAGAGAGTGTGCCAAAGCACTAGCATGACAACCAGAGCTGTGTTATCTTGGCATACAGATGAGGCTTCACATTGGCCTTATTATTATGGTAGCAGCCTGACAACTTGACAGCTGTTAAAATAATCGAAACTAGACGTTATTAATTATAATATCGCACGCGCGTCGACAATACTGACCTACGACAAGCTTGGATGATAGTTTTGTGTGTGTGATGACCTCACCAACAGCTAGATTACTTGGGGGTACGAATTAGGACCCTCACGGCTACTGCCACTTAAAATTAAGTCCTATCATAGACCAAAGATATACTCAAGACGTTCCATGTAAGTCCCTTGACGAGAATAAAAACTATTTCATCATCACCTGAAGTTACCTCTATCTCTCTCTCTCTCTCTCTCTCTCTCTCTCTCTCTCGATCTCGAGCAGAGTAGACGTGTGTGTACATCGTGCTCCGTGAATCATTGTGCTAAGGGTACACTATATTGACCGTTCCAAATACATCGTTCAAAGTGAATACAGTTTTTCGAGTTTTTAAGTGTTTTACAAGGTATAATGTGAAGTTTTTGTTACCTTAAAATGAACAGTAGGCCTGGGCCCGTAAACCCAGGGGGGTCTGGACAGTCCACAGGACCGTCGTACAGGCCCAACAAACAAAATGCTGTCGTTTTAGATAGCATACCGAACATTACCATCAGAGATTACATATATGCGATTGCAGATCTAGTTAACGGAATCAATCTAAGCCACGCATCACGCATTGGTGGAGGACGCGTTTGTGTTTACCTAAAAAACAAGGAATGTGTGGACTTATTGGTCGATGATGGAGGTATTTCTATCAATGGAATTTTTGTACCAGCTAGGCGGTATGTAACTGGAGCCACAAAAATAGTACTGTCAAATGTTCTACCCGATTTTGATAACGACGTACTAAAAACAGCACTTTCGAAGTACGGAAAACTTACCAGTGAAATCAGGGAGATAAATATAGGATGCGAAAGAAATGATTTAAAACACATCAAATCTTTCAGGCGAATAGTCTACATGATCATAAAAGATGTTAATACGTTTCCACCGATGATCAATTTACCTGTTGATGAAGGTCAATGGACAATATTTCTTTCACTTGACGATGCCAAATGCTACAAATGTAAATCCAGTGGCCATATGGCTCGCCTGTGCCCACAAACAGAACTTGGTCAAAATCCCGCCCCCCCATCTTTGACGTCTGTTAGTAATAGACTTAATTTAACGCTTGCGGAAATTGTTGCAAACCGAGCTCCTGAACGAAGTGCCATACCCAATGCTACCCCCCCATTTACGCAAGAAATTTTAAAAATCCTTCCGAAGCATAAAACGCGCATCCCGTTGCCATCGTATGCTGAAGAGAACGCAGTAACTCAAGAATCGAATGAAAATGCGGTATCCATGGACAACAATGCGGACGACAACAATATGGATGTTTCTGATGACCAACGCAGCACGGATGGTTCAGCTTTGCAGCCAGGACAGGATTGTCCGACACAAGAGCTTCTTGAACGAAATAGACGGAAAAATACAGTTTTCAGTTCAGAAGACCTCCCACTTAAGGCTCAATTTCCTTTATCCAAAAGGAAAAAGGGGGACGTAAGTAGTGTAGAAAAGACTGATGAGAATATGCAGGTATTTAAAGCCAAAAAAAAAATGCTGTCAGAAGGAAGTCATACTGATGATGACAATAGCAGCAATTTTTCTCAATCTAATACTTCTGCATACTCGGGTTCACAAAAGGAAAAGATTAAGGCTAAAAGTGAAAATGCAATCGAAGGCATGATTTTTAAATTGGACCCTGAAAACTCTAATTACCCGATAAAACCTGCAAAACTGAAAGATTTCCTTTCTCAGTCCAGAGGTCTAAAATGCCCTACACCACTAGCCCTAGAATTCACAAATGATTTATCTGGCCTAGTTGTTATGCTAAACGACTGTATCAGATTAGCTCATAACTATAATCTAAGAAGACGCCTTCAGCGTATTATAGTTGCAATTGAAGGTGAGAACGTTAAGTAACACTTGTTTTAGATTCGATAATGTCGATTCTAACCCTTAATGTAAGAGGGATTGTGTCAAGCGTTAAACAAACTATGTTATCTGTGTATATGAAACGTACCAAATCCGATGTTTATTATTTACAAGAAACCAATCTTGTCGACGTCCCTACTTCTTTTGAGTTGTGTGACTATCTGTTTTTCATAAACCCCCTGTCACAGCCCAATTCTGGTACTGCAATCGTTTTTAAAAACAATTTTATTTTGAGCAGTGATCAGAGCCCAATACATAGTATTTTGCTACCAGGTTATGCTCATGTAGTTAGGTACACCCTTAATAACACGTCTTGCCATTACGTGAATGTGTATATGCCAAGAAATGATATGCAGGCCTCAAGAACAATAGACGCTGTTACACAATATGTCCTATCAATCGACCAACAAGATCACCTTATAATAGGAGGTGATTGGAACGTTACCCTCAGATGCAAAGACCGGGCTAATTGCCTAGAAACGAGAAGAGGGCTCGCCGATTCACTCCGTATATTTCTACGTACCCATGATCTTCATGATGCATGGGACAGAGTGCATCCAAACGAGTTTGGTTTTACCTACACTGGGGTTCACGCTCATATGCCAAGGTCACGTTTAGATCGTATATACGTATCGCAAACGCTGCTTCACCACATAGTCACGTGTAATACTCACCCTTCATTTTCCGATCATCTAGGAGTAGGTGTCACTATAAAAATAATAAACAAACAATCACAGGGACCAGCTTACTGGAAAATTAAAAATTACGTTTTAAAAAACTCATCATACCAAGAACTAATGGAAAATATTATAGCACACTACAGTTTACTTCTACCTACTTATGACTGTCCAAACAAATGTTGGGATGACTTCAAAATGGAAGTGAGAATTGCCACTCAAAGATTTATGTCTACTAGGAAACTTGAAAACAGTGACCTAGCTGAGCTTGAGATGGCCGACAAATACTTACAGTCCAAAGGTATTTTGACAGTGGAAGAAAATGTGATGCTAAGAATTATTGAGAGTGATATTCGAAAACGCTACAGCGACATAGCACAAATTATTAGAAGCCAAAACACTGCTCTAATAACTTTTACAGGGAATACATCCTCTTCCGAGTTTTTGAAAATGTATACAGACCGAATCAAACATGTTAATATAACTAAATTAAGAGTTGGAGACCATATAACTAGTGATGATAGTAAAATTCGAGATGAAATGAGACGTCACTACTCTAGTCACTATTGCTCACAAGCATGCACTATTGATCGTGATATATACAAAGATATTCCGACGCTGTCACCTGAAGAAAACAAAAATAATGAACACATGATATCTTGTGATGAACTAACTATAGCGTTAGGTCAACTTAACAAAGGTAAAGCACCAGGAAGTGATGGCATATCGTGCGAATTTTATCTACAGTTCTGGAAGACTTTATCTCCTTTTATCACGAAAGTGGTAGAATACTCTCTCACAACAAAGATACTCCCAAAATCCATGCAGAAATCCGTCCTGACTTTAGTTCCAAAAAAAGGAGATCCTCTTATGATTAAAAACTGGCGTCCAATCTCACTATTAACAGCAGATTATAAAATAATATCTAGAGCTATAACGAACCGATTAAGCAAGCTACTTCCGTCAATAGTTAACGAGGATCAAACTTTTTGTGTACCAGGACGGTCAATATACTCAAATCTACACTTGATACGGGATGCAATACAATACGCAAATAAAGAAGATATTCCACTAGCAATCCTTTCCCTAGATCAAGAAGCTGCTTTCGATAGCATTGAACATTCCTATCTATTCACAACTCTTCTCGCATATAACTTCGGGCCTAATTTTGTTTCCTTTATAGAAACTCTGTATTCGAACGCCAGATGTTTAATCAAGTGTGGCTCGTCGCTCTTAGCACCCTTTCCTTTCGCTAGAGGAGTTCGCCAAGGGGATCCTCTCTCTGGTCCGTTATTCACTCTGTGTATTGAACCCTTTTTACACCTCTGCCGAAAAAGTATTAGTAACCTGGCATTGCATTTTACACCCTCAACTATTCGCCCGCTAGTAGTGTCAGCCTATGCCGACGATGTCACCGTGTTCATAACACAAGATGAAGCGTTTGGAAAAATACATACGTTATTCATGAAATATGCGAGTACATCAGGAGCACGTCTAAATATCCAAAAATCAACTGGTCTTTGGGTAGGTCAATGGAAATACCGTACCGATACGCCCATGGAATGTATTTGGAGCTCTGAAGGCGGAAAGTTTTTAGGTGTTCACATGGGAAACACCCAACAATGGGAAACAAAAAACTGGCAAATTCTTGAGAGCAAGATTAGAATAGGATTGGCAAAATGGCAAAGATGGCTCCATTACACATCATACAGAGGACGACGGATTCTTGTCAATCAATTATCAGGTTCAAAACTTGTGCACATCCTCACTGTTTTACAGCCACCAAAGTCATTCATAGATAATCTTGTAAAGTTATACACCAATTTCGTGTGGAATGGTAACCACTGGTTACACTCAAACTTCGTGTATGGACCACCAACCCTTGGTGGACAGGGCGTGCACCACATTCCGAGTAGACTGATGATACTAAGGCTCCTTTACATACAAAAGTACTTGGACGGGTCAGCAACTGAACACATCAAATGGTTAATTGAATTTAATCTGAGTAGACTCCCTGGAAACCCTAAACCTTTTACAGTATTTACGCATGAAAATCTAAACGCGTCCCTCAGATGCAGACTAGATCCCTTCTATGCTGCTGTAATAGACGGTTGGTTCAAACTTGACATACATCCAGCAAGTATGCCAACAAACATGAGAGAAATACGCCTTCTGCCACTACAAAACTGTGTTGTATTTAATCACACACCATACGAACGTCTTTTTGAATACGAATGGAACCGACTGAAATTTAATGTACTTGGAGATCTCATTAATAGTCAAGATAATATCAAAACCTTAGAAGAAATTGATACATCTAATCTATCCACCCCTTCAGAAAGAAGATTATCCAGTATTCTCCAAAGAGCGGCTACACTCTTTAAAGAAATTTTCCCTATAATTAATGGCACTGAAGACCTCACTTTTGAATTCAACAACAGTGACAACAAAGCGTTGGGTTTTCCAGCAACCAGGAAGATAATGTATGATGAGTGTGTCGCGCGCCTTCTCCCTGGTTTTAAGCTAACTGGTAGATGCGCATGGATTGACGACGAAGTACCGTGGCTGTCAGTGTACAGTCATCCAAACGACGGAGGCGACGGCGACGTAACGTGGCGCCTATTGCACAATCGGTTGGTTACTCCGGTGCGACTGCACAAATGGGGAGTACTTACGTCACCCACCTGTCCATGGTGTGACGCCCCCGGTAATGCAATTCATATGCTCTTTGAATGCGAGAAAACGTTAGAAATTTGGACCTTCATTAGAATAATATATAGAAAAATCCTCAACAAATCATCAATAGCAGGCCTTCTTCCCACTTCCACACTAATTACTGGAACGACAGTAAACCAGAAGATTTTATCGACAGTTCTATCCAATTTCCTAATTACTTTGGCTAAAAGCACTATATATCGTACATACTCACACTACTTGCGTTTTGGAGGCCAGATTCCAAATTATCATTCGTTTTTTTGTTGTCGTCTACGCTTCCGTCTAAGGCTTGAATTTAATAAATTTAAGTTTAAAAGAAATTCATCACTAGAAACTGAGTGGTGGCATTATAGAAAAGTACTATGCTTAATAAGTAATAATACTATTGTATTTAAATTCTAAGTGCTAGTAAGCCTTATTAGTTCCCTATTACAATAAGTTTCAGTTACATCACATACAAGTTGAATGCTTCATATGTTCATTTTTATTTACGTGACAAAAAACTCAAATGCTATAATGTTAATTTACTACAATGATTTTCAATTTGTATAACGAAATGCTTATTTATTTATTTTCTGTCACACAATGAGATTTTTGTTTTGAATTTACCTGTGTTTTGTGATTATGAAATTGATAACTATGTAATTTGATTTGTATTGAAACAATTTTTGTTCGTAATAAAACAAACAAAAACTCTCTCTCTCTTTCTTTCTCTCTCCCTCTCTTTCTTTCTCTCTCTTTGTCGTTCGTCGCTCTCATTCCTAGAGCGCTGCTAACAGTCAAGTTGAAGACTTCGCAAACAACCAGGCAAGCATCATCCATCTTACCGTCGACTGAAGCACAATTGCACAATCGTCGAAACGATTTTCAGCACTATTAGCGGGGAACGACGGACTACAGTGTAGGGTGTAGGAAGAGTGTAGAGACAAAGGACTGAAAGGAGTAGGGATAAGAGTGGGGATGAATCTTAATTTAACTTTGTGTGAACACAGTCTTTGTGGGTCCTTTCGGTAAGGGTCCAGGTTTATAAAAACTAATGCCTGATGAGTTATAGCGGGACTCGAACCTACGGCCAACTTGACTTCAGTATCGCTAAAGCAGTGCCTTCGCTGAACAACTCAAAAATTTGACTAAGATTGTCCAAGAGTGTCAATTAATTACGATCGCTTAGATTATATAATCGTTTCATTTTTTTTTTTAAATCATATTTTTTTTTTTTTATCAAGTTGTACTTGTGATATCAAATTAGACTTGTAATGTTGTACTTGATCGCCTGAGATGACGCCTCAGTTTCGTTCTTATCACAATGAAGTATGGTCGCAGGCCTTCTTCGAGTACGTGAACGCTTCGCTATTTTTCTCGATTTCCCCCCTTTAACCCCGTTTTAAATGCCGCGATGTATAACAACAGAAGGGGGGTTTACACGCCCCTTTTCTCAATGGCTAAACCCGGAAATACGGGACGGCTTTTTAGACGACTTTGGGGAAGATTCCACTCGCTTTAAGGAGCTTTGCCCGGTTTTTTTTTTGTAAAACTGCACAGTCGCGGGGTTTAGACTGACGAAGGAAACTTTTTTGTACATGCAAACTTATCTAACTTAGAACTGTATGGTTTTGGGGTCGAATCGGTTGGACCATTTTTGAGATGCATCGTCACAAAGTTTTTAAAAACCCCTGAACATCAGGCCGGGCAAAAAAAAATTGTAAAACAATATCTCTCCAATATAATTCAAAGTTTCCTCAAATATAAACACAAAAATGATACACATTATTATAAATTTGTATGCAATTCGGACCAGCCGTTTGGAAGAAAAAGATATACGGTAATAGATGTTTATATTCATCAAATAGATAAAAATAATAGCAGAAATATATTGCAGAGATTGATTCACGGCTCCCTAGATTCGATAGTGCCTAGTAAAATAATAATTTATACGTGTCAAGGTGTGTAGAGTTTTCGATTATACTTTATATAGACATCTCGCTCATCTTACAACGCATATTCTGCGTTTGCCTATTTAATATCTATGACCCAACAGCGCATATGTTGCGTTCTCCTAGTACACTTATAACCGCAGCTAGTGACGCACACGTTGTTACGGGGCTCCTGCTCTATTCTCACTACCTGCATACAAGTGGCTATATTACTGAAAATTTAGAACTGCGCATATGAAATAATCAATCATATAAATAGGTAGGTTCCGCGCAGGGGGAGGGCCCCCCCATGACAGCCCCACAGGGAATTATTTGAAAAACTTTTTTTGAGTATCTTGTTACTATTTGGGAATGTAGGCTGAGCTTCTTCATAGCGCATCACCCTGACGCTCATCATAACCATGGTGTGGATTTTTCCAACTAATTTAATGCGCGGAATTTCATTGACGATATTTTCTTTGTTAACGTTCATTATTTAACAATATTCGTTATTTTACAACTGCGCAAATTGAAATTACGAGCTGAATTTTCAAAGTTGAGAACTGCTCATATTAAGGTCAACTGAGCACTAATATGGCCCCTGCTGCATACAGTGTATTACACTGTATAAAAACAAATGATGATCATCGTTTGCTTAACAACCCCACCGACAGCTAGGTTATACGGGGGTACGGATGAGCAGATGATGATGAAACTATGAAGTGATGATACGTGATAGGACGTTTACCAAAACCCATGCCTTATGCGGGACTTGAACCCACGCCCAACAGTTACTTCAGTTTCTGAAGCGCTGCCTAAGCTGACTGAGCTATCGAGGGCGGCGTATAAAAACAATAATAGATAAATAACCGCAATATCTGTGTTTATAACGTAGGTCAACGACCTTAGTCTCTAGTGGAAACGTACCTGCGTGTAGTTCTTCATATGTTTGCTGTGTGGACTCGTAGTGACGCACATGAGGCCCGCGTTTAGACACGAATCCGCTTCGCCCAGTTCACACCCCTTCTTGTAATACGTGTAAGCCTGAAACGCACCAAGATGAAACATGTCATGGGATTCGACGCATATATAAATTCTTTATTAGTGAAGTTGTAGGAATTTAGCATTTATTTTCAGTATTGGTAGCCTATATTTATGTGAATATAGCATTTTGTAAAAAAACTACTAAAAACAGGAGCTGTAAACTCTAGAACAACAACTACGGGGTTATCAACGAAATAACACATTCTCTCGGACTTTTCAGTCTTGAGATAGGAAGTTGTCCAAATATTATTCGATGAAACAGATAGGCCTAACGATTCTTTTCAACTAAACCATTGGTTTCTCAAGTTGATTTTATATTTGAACACACTTTTCAAAAACAATATTCTAGGTATCCGATTCAGCTCACTATCAATGTCACTATCTTCAGAATCGTGCAAATTTCCACTAAATAGCTAAATGTAAATAGCTAAATACTCTGAAAAAGATATTTATAGTGAAATAGAATTAGTTGTTGAATGGATCAAAATACCATGAATCGTAAAGAATACTAAAAATATATATTCTTGTGAAATATTTAAATTTGATAAGTCTATTTCATTCATGCTAAATTCCTAGATCTCTATTTATTAGTAAAAAGTGAGAGCGTGTGGAGTGCACTAAAAAGTGAAAGTGCACTAGCAACTGAAACCCGCTCTAGTCAAGTATTAATAATATTATATTACTGGTATATATATGTAGTATTTGTATTTTTTGGTTTTTAATTTTTTGGATCATGTATCAACTGTAGACTTACAATGTGATCGTCAAGACTAAAATACATACCACGTCATGGTTCTCTTGTTGCTGGCCCTTGCCGACAAGCGTATAGTTGCCGAACTTGTAACAGCTCTTGCCGAAGTGGAAATCATCACAGTTAGTTTTGTACACTTTGCCAGCTTTTTCATAATCCTTTTTGATGCTTTCTAAAAAGTCTCCGAGTAAATGGCATACTGGAAAGAAAGAATACGATATTGAATAAATTCATCAGCCAGACTGAATAATCAACTTGAACAAGTTTTAAGAAACATGAATGATTACTGGTACCCTAAGAATAATAATTGTGATTAACCTACTTAATCTATAAACCATGGAGTTTAGATAAATTTCTCCTGTAGTTAGGCCTACCTACTGTGTGCATAAAGCTCGAAGTGTACATATTTATACAGTCTCACAATATACCATAATCATGCAAAAATTGGTAGCATTTATAAAACCTATGGATGAATGTAGATGATTCAGTACAGACAAATATCTGCGGTACGAGAAAGTATATGGAACACTCAAAACGCTACCCTATGTCAAACATTAACCTGGCTACTTGGCTAGGCCTACATTTACCTAAGTACACGAATTATGTTCTTGTTAAGTAGAAGTCAAAGTTTTATAAAAAGTCTGAAAACTCTCGTCTCATCAAATCTCGAGCGGAGGCATTGATTTTATGGTGAATGCCAACATTGAAACTGGGTCAATCAAATTAGGCCTAGGCCTACAATAAAGGAACTATACATAAGATGGTGAATATGATTATAAAAATTCAATCTTCCTTCCCTGCACTTTATAATATTATATCTCACCTCTTTTTGCCTTTCCCTTGAACACTATCTCAGAACAGTTTACTGTAGGAAGGTAAGTACAAATTCTAGGTTAGGTTGTCCATACCTTCTGGTTTCTTTTCTTGGTAGCAGCCAAACCGGTATTCAATACCTAAATTTTCAACGTATTCCTTTACATCCTTTTCTTCTTTTAAATCAAAAGACATCTCACCAAAGTATGCCAAATACTGGACAAAATATTGCACTTATATAATTACTTTCTTTTTACTAAGAAATTTAAATCGTCGCCATTTTGCATCACCGCCTTCTACGATACGTTAAAACATGTTAGGCCTCTTCAACCAAACCATCCGAACCGACCGCCCCGGCAACCAAGGCGGAGGTGGGACCATGATCCTAATCAAATCCGATATCCCTCACGACCCATACACCACCCCTAACACTCCCTCCATTGAGCACACAGCCATCTCAATCACGACAGTGTCCAATCAAAAACTTAATCTAATAGCCGTCTACACTCCTCCTCGAGCTAAACTCAACACCCAAGACATTTTATCCTTAACAAACACTAAAATACCCACCATCCTAGCCGGAGACCTCAATGCGAAACACACAACCTGGAACTCTTTGTCAGACAACTGCAAAGGCAAAAAGCTATACTCCCACTCCCTCAAACACAAATACATAATCGCTGCTCCCAATGAGGCTACCTACATTCACTCTTATTCCCCTAACCACACCCAATGTGACGTGCTGGACATAGCGATACTATCCAACATCACTGCAACGGTGACGCTAACGTCCCTCACCGAACTATCCTCCGATCACAACCCCGTGCTGCTGACCATAGGGGATGAGATGAACACCAGCCCACGCCCCCCTCATTACAATTACCGAAAGGCGGACTGGCCCTGCTTCCGTGACGCGCTCTCGTCTCGCTTCACAGACACACCCGCAACCCTGACGTCACCGGCCGCAATAGACCAGGCGGTCGACTACGTCACTACAGCCATCCAAGAATGCGTGGCAATAGCAGTCCCTAAAACCACACTACGCCCAACCACCCTTTTCGATCTTCCTCCGGGACTGAAACAATCTGTCAAAATTAAAAACGACGCTCGACGACGCTGGCAACGCCTTCGGACTGCGGAAACAAAAGCACATTATAACCAACTGAACCGACAACTACACAGGGACATACTTCAACACAGGCAAGAGTTATGGGATAAAACTCTAGCTAACCTTAACACGGCCGACACCTCAATATGGAAGATGTCACGAAAACTGAACAATAAGCAAGAGAGAGACACTCCACTGCAAGGCCCAACACACATTGTCACGGACAGTCAATCAAAGTCCGAACTGCTGGCCTCCACCCTAGCACTCACGTTCCAACCAAACGCCCCCAATAGATACACGGCGGGCATCGAACTGTGTGTACAGGACTTCCTGACCGACTACCCAGTAGGCCACTACAACGTCGTAGGCCAAATACCTCCCCATCAGCCCCGCCCACAACAACACACCCAGCAAGACGAGCGAGCAGCTGCTTGTCAGACGCAGACACCCGGGACGCCCGCTCGCGAGACCGACAACCGTCTGTGCAGCCTTGCTGAAATCACGGACGATGTCACGTCTAGGCGGAATGGCTCGGCTCCGGGACATGACACCATAACAAACCTGGTGATCAAGCACCTCACAGCAAATGCCGGCCTCTACATCCAAAATATTTTCAACGCTTGCCTCACACTATCATATTTTCCCACGCAATGGAAAACCGCTAAAGTCCTAGCCTTCCACAAACACGGCAAACCACCCAG
Source organism: Brachyptera putata (assembly GCA_907164805.1). Taxonomy (NCBI): domain Eukaryota; kingdom Metazoa; phylum Arthropoda; class Insecta; order Plecoptera; family Taeniopterygidae; genus Brachyptera; species Brachyptera putata. The sequence continues at coordinate 5,422,310 of OU015474.1, forward strand.
AAATCCAACCAGCTACCGCCCTATATCACTCCTGTCTGCACTTTCCAAACTTTTCGAAAAAATCATTCTGTCAAGGCTACAAAAACACATCGACGAGCATAATTGTATTCCCAACTCACAATATGGCTTCCGTCAAAACCGGTCGACAACCCAACAACTGCTAAACCTAACCGACAAAATCACCAACAACTTCAATAGAAACCAGCACACGGCGATGGCCTCCCTAGACATAGCCAAGGCCTTCGATCGTGTCTGGCACGACGGCTTACTATACAAGCTCCTCGAATTCGACTTCCCCCCCTATTTAGTCACTCTTGTACACTCATACCTGAGCGACCGTCAATTCTTCGTTTCCCTCAGAGACTGCAACTCATCCCTACATCCAATTCACGCTGGAGTGCCTCAAGGCAGCCGAGTCGGCCCTACGCTTTTCAACCTGTACACAGCTGACATACCTTCCGAATTCCCCCACACCCAACTCTATCTGTACGCCGACGACGCAGCCCTATTATCGGAGTCAACCGACAAAAACCAGGCCGTCGTCTACTTACAGCGCGCGCTTGCCAAGATATCGTCTTGGTACATCAAGTGGCGAATAGAAATTAACGCGGCAAAAACTCAGGCCTTAGTCTTCACAAAGGGACGAGCACCAGCACGACTGCTCCAACTACACGGCGTCGACATTGCATGGAGCAAATCTATTAAATATCTCGGCCTTCACCTCGACCAACGACTGACGTGGGGCGAACACACCTCAACAACTACCAAAAAAGCCACAGCTAGGTTTGCGGCCCTATGCCCACTCCTACGGTCCAAAAACATCTCGATCGACAACAAAATTCTCCTCTACAAATCAATCATTCTTCCGATTCTATCTTATGGCGCACCTGTCTGGGGGGGCTGTGCCAAGTCTCATCTATCTACCATGCAAGTACTTCAAAATAAAGCACTACGCCTGTCCACCCACTCTCCCCGTATGACCCGAGTGGCCGACCTGCATGACAGGCTCAACATTAAATACGTCCGCGAACACCTGCAGGACTTATCAATCTCATTCTACGAAACCTTAACGCAATCATCAATTCCGCACGTCATGGCTTTACCAATTCGCCCGATACAGCCTACAGATAAACATCGCCGGCCCATCCACTCTACGATGGACAATAGGCCGCAGGCGAGAAGACACCCGGTCTAAATACGACTCATTAACACGGCGCTACCACCAGGCAATAGCCGCGATACTGCGTGCAGGAACTATCCTTCACGGCAAGCACGGCTCTTCCACGCGGGCTCTCCCCCCTCGCCTAGAAGCCCTAAACCAGCTGTACCGCTCTTCCAAGCGGTCCATTCCCCTAACACGCTCTCTCGACCGCGGCTCGCTCTCTCTCTCTCTCCCAGAGGTAGCCCGGTCTCCCCCCGCCCTCATATCACCCCCTCGCTCAGCACCGACGAGAAGGGATGCCATTGTACATACACATATCTAGAGACGCATAGCATAAAGGCACTCTCTCTTTACAAAAACGAAAAACAAGAAAACACAACAACAAAAAAAAAAAAATAGCACACTAGTATAGTTCTAATTTCTAACTTCTATATCGCACGCTATAGACCCTCGACCTTCGTCATATATTTTAGCACAACACAGTGTAGTCATCAGGCTTGAGACTACAGACTGGTTGCTGCTGATCATCGCTATAGGTACTGCGTGCTTTTAACCACGCATCTCATTAGTATTACGGACAATTACGCTAGCTTCATACTGTATAAATCCCACCACTTAATATACAGAGACCAAGATCTCTAACCAGGCTCTAGATGTAATTATTAGTATCTACTTTCTTTCTATCTACATTAGACTAGTCACCTACACATAGTACACCTGAGCTTATCACTCAGGTAAATGCCTAAGCAGGCTCCGGCCACTATCCACTTATATTTAACATTACATCACTCTTAGCATCTCTTTTAGTCCCTACAATTACTCGGTAGACTCCAAATCATCCAACTTGGGCGAAATGGAATACCTTTATAGTGGTTAAGTTAGTCACTAGGATATATCATTATTGTACTTTAATCAGATAATTAGCATCTAATCCGATCTTGCCAACTCTGCGACCGAGTATGACTCGCATGCTGTCATACTTCGAACTATCATATCACCCTCTCTGATATGAAACAGACTATACCCAACCACCCTAGTCGACGCATAACTTAACGTCGGCTTACGCTACCCCGACCTTGGGTGCACGTGCAGCACCCAAAAGAAACCCTCAACAATCCCAGCTCTCTAGCTGACAAACAAATCCAAGGCCGAACACCAACTTCTACATAGAAAACTTCACCCTCCAGCACTTTTGCATCACGCTAATTTGGCTACTGCTAAGAATGATGCTATTGCTGTTAAATGCAGCTATGTCCGGCACGGCTACTTTGGCCTCGGTCTGCGAGCGTTAGCGATCTATTTCATCAATTGGACGGCTCGCGGCGCTGGCTGACGGCGACCTGAACTTGCCGGCGGCTATGGCAGCGATTACTAGCAATGGCATCTCAATTTCGAACACCTCGCCTAAACTCCCTTGTAAATATTTATTATGATCCCTCACCTAGAGCAATTGTCTCTACACGCCTATAACCTGTATATAACACCCCCTGTCAGCGAATTGTGGCCTTGCGGCCGGTGTCGCTATTGTACATATTGCCAACAGAAAATATTTCGGTTGGTAAACAGAACTAGATCCCCCCTCTTCAACCAACCGCCATGCAGCAAAGCACTTATTGCCCACTGATTTCAAATGATGTATATTTTTATATTGTTTTTTAAATTTACGATTTTCTCCGGAAAATCCTCCACATGGTCATGTGTGGTATCAAAATGAAGGTTCATTCATTAGATTGCATAAATTTTTCATTTCGTTCCGATCCAATGTATGGTTCTCCGACAAACAGGTTTTGAACAACCCCATGTGTAGGAGGGGGTCGGAAAATTTACGATTTTCTCCGGAAAATCTTCCACATGGTCATGTGTGGTATCAATATGTAGGTACATTCATCAGATTGCGGAATTTTTTTATTTCGTCTCGATCCGATGTCTGGTTCTCCCAAAAAAAAATCGCGAACGACCCCATGTGTAGAAGGGGGTTGGAAAATTTACGATTTTCTTTGGAAAATGCTCCACATGATCATTTGTGGTATTACTATGAAGGTACATTCATTAGATTGCGAAAAGTTTTTATTTCGTCTCGATCCAATGTCTGGTTCTCCCCAAAAAAATTCGAGAACCACCCCATGTGTAGGAGGGGGTCGGAACATTTACAATTTTCTCCGGAAAATGCTCCACATGGTCATGTGTGGTATCGATATGTAGGTACATTCATTAGATTGCGGAAATTTTTATTTCGTTCCGATCCGATGTCTGGTTCTCCCTAAAAAAATTCGCGAACGACCCCATGTGTAGGAGGGGGTCGGAAAATTTACGATTTTTTTTGGAAAATGCTCCACATGGTCATGTGTGGTATCGATATGTAGGTACATTCATCACATTGCGAAAATTTTTTATTTCGTCTCGATCCAATGTCTGGTTCTCCCTAAAAAAATTCGCGAACGACCCCATGTGTAGAAAGGGGTCGGAAAATTTACAATTCTCTCCGGAAAATGCTCCACATGGTCATGTGTGGTATCAATATGAAGGTCCATTCATTAGATTGCGGAAATTTTTTATTTCGTCTCGATCCGATGTCTGGTTCTCCCCCCAAAAAATCGCGACCGACCCCATGTGTAGGAGGGGGTCGGAAAATTTACAATTTTCTCCGGAAAATTCTCCACATGGTCATGTGTGGTATTAATATAAAGGTACATTCATTAAATTGCGAAAAATTTTCATTTCGTCTCGATCCAATGTCTGGTTCTCCCAAAAAAAATTCGAGAACCACCCCATGTGTAGGAGGGGGGAAAGTCATGTGTAGGAAAGTCATCATAAAAAACTGACATTCCCTAAATCGACTGCCGTGGACTCTTAAACAATCGAAACTGCCGTATATTAGAGTTGAAATACAGGGTAAAGTTTTCACTAGCGCTGTGGTGAGGCGACGTTGAACTAATATAACATCATCGAAATTGATGACGTCCAGTTCTGATTTCAGCCCGATCCGATGTCTGGTTCTCCGGCAAACATGTTTTGAATCAACCACTGCCGATCGGGTGTCGGAAAATTCATGATTTTCCCCGGAAAAGTTTTGACAGGGTCGTGTGTGTTATCAACATGAAGGTACATTGAATTGAATGCGGAAAAATCCAAGTTTGGCCAAATCCGATGTTTGGTTTGCCGGCAAACAGGTATTGAACACCCCCCCGTGCTTAGGGAAGTCGGAAAATTTACGATTTTCTTCGGAAAATCTTCCACATGGTCATGTGTGGTATCAAAATGGAGGTCCATTCATAACATTGCATAAAATTCTTATTTCGTTCCGATCCAATGTGTAGTTCTCCGGCAATCATGTTTTAAACACCCCCATGCGCAGGGGGAGGGGGGGAAATTTGCGATTTTCCCCGGAAAAGCTTCCGGAGGGTCGTGTGTGGTATCAAAATGAAGCTACATTCAATTGATGCATTCAATTGAAAATTTTAAACCACAGCCCGATCCGACTCTTGGTTTGCCGGCAAACATGTTTTGAACAACCCAATGTGACTGTGTAGAGGGGGTCGGAAAATCATGATTTTCCTCGGAAAAGCTCCGAAAGGGTCGTGTGTGGTATAGAAATTAAGCCACATTCATTAGATTGCGAAAATTTTAAACCTCGATCCGATCCGACATTTGGTTTGCCGACAAACATGTTTTGAACAACCCCATGTGTAGAGGGGGTCGGAAAATCATGATTTTCCTCGGAAAAGCTTCAAGAGGGTCGTGTGTGGTATCGAAATGAAGCTACATTCATTAGATTGCGAAAATTTCAAACCTCGATCCGATCCGACATTTGGTTTGCCGGCAAACATGTTTTGAATAACCCAATGTGTAGAGGGGGTCGGAAAATCATGATTTTCCTCGGAAGAGCTCCAAGAGGGTCATGTGTGGTATCGAAATGAAGCTACATTCATTAGATTGCGAAAATTTTAAATTTCAGTCCGATCCGACATTTGGTTTGCCGGCAAACATGTTTTGAACAACCCAATGTGTATAGGGGGTCGGAAAATCATGATTTTCCTCGGAAAAGCTCTCAGAGGCTCGAGTGTGGTATCGAAATGAAGCTACATTCATTAAATTGCCAAAATTTTGAACCTCAACTCGATCCGACATCTGGGTTGCCGGTAAACATGTTTTGAACAACCCAATGTGTATGGGGGTCGGAAAATTCATGATTTTACTCGGAAAAGCTCTAAGACGGTCGAGTGTGGTATCGAAATAAAGCTACATTCAATTAATTGCGAAAATTTCAAACCTCAACCCGATCCGACATTTAGTTTGCCGGTAAACATGTTTTGAACAACCCAATGTGTATGGGGGTCGGAAAATTTATGATTTTCCTCGGAAAAGCTCTAAAACGGTCGAGTGTGGTATCGAAATGAAGCTACATTCAATTGATTGCAAAATTTTCAAACCTCAACCCGATCCGACATTTGGTTTGCCGGTAAACATGTTTTGAACAACCCAATGTGTATGGGGGTCGGAAAATTTATGATTTTCCTCGGAAAAGCTTCCAGAGGGTCGTGTGTGGTATCACATTGAAGCTACATTCATACCATTGCAGAAATTTTTTATTACGTTCCGATTCAACTTCTGGTTTGCCGGCAAACATGTTTTGAACAACCCAATGTGTATAGGGAGTCGGAAAATTTATGATTTTCCTCGGAAAAGCTCTAAGAGGGTCGTATGTGGTATCGACATGGAGCTACATTCATCAGATTGCGAAAATTTGAAACCTCAACTCGATCCGACATTTGGTTTGCCGGTAAACATGTTTTGAACAACCCAATGTGTATGAGGGTCGGAAAATTTATGATTTTCCTCGGAAAAGCTCTGAGAGGGTCGAGTGTGGTATGTAAATGAAGCTACATTCAATTGATTGCAAAATTTTTAAACCTCAATCCGATCCGACATTTGGTTTGCCGGTAAACATGTTTTGAACAACCCAATGTGTATGGGGGCCCGGAAAATTTATGATTTTCCTCGGAAAAGCTCTAAGACGGTCGAGTGTGGTATCGAAATGAAGCTACATTCATAACATTGCAGAAATTATTCATTACGTTTCGATCCAACATTTGGTTTGCCGGCAAACATGTTTTGAACAACCCAATGTGTATAGGGAGTCGGAAAATTTATGATTTTCCTCGGAAAAGCTCTAAGAGGGTCGTATGTGGTATCGACATGGAGCTACATTCATCAGATTGGAAAAAATTTTGAACCTCAACTCGATCCGACATTTGGTTTGCCGGTAAACATGTTTTGAACAACCCAATGTGTATGGGGGGCCCGGAAAATTTACGATTTTCCTCGGAAAAGCTTCCAGATTGTCGTGTGTGGTATCAAATTGAAGCTACATTTATAACATTGCAGAAATTTCTTATAACGTTCCGATCCGACATTTGGTTTGCCGGTAAACATGTTTTGAACAACCCAATGTGTATGGGGGTCGGAAAATTTATGATTTTCCTCGGAAAAGCTCTAAGACGGTCGAGTGTGGTATCACGATGAAGCTACATTCAATTGATTGCGAAAATTTCAAACCTAAATCCGATCCGACATCTGGTTTGCCGGTAAACATGTTTTGAACAACCCAATGTGTATGGGGGTCGGAAAATCTATGATTCGCCTCGGAAAAGCTCTAAGACGGTCGAGTGTGGTATCGAAATGAAGCTACATTCATAAGATTGCGACAATTTCAAATCTCAACTCGATCCGACATTTGGTTTGCCGGTAAACATGTTTTGAACAACCCAATGTGTATGGGGGTCGGAAAATTTATGATTTTTCTCGGAAAAGCTCTGAGACGGTCAAGTGTGGTATAGAAATGAAGCTACATTTGATTGATTGCAAAATTTTCAAACCCTTACCCGATCCGACATCTGGTTTGCCGGTAAACATGTTTTGAACAACCCAATGTGTATGAGGGTCGGAAAATTCATGATTTTCCTCGGAAAAGCTCTAAGACGGTCGAGTGTGGTATCGAAATGAAGCTACATTCAATTGATTGCTAAAATTCCAAACTCAACTTGATCCGACATCTGGTTTGCCGGTAAACATGTTTTGAACAACCCAATGTGTATGGGGGTCGGAAAATTTATGATTTTCCTCGGAAAAGCTCTAAGACGGTCGAGTGTGGTATCGAAATTAAGCTACATCCAATTGATTGCGAAAATTCAAATCTCAACCCGATCCGAAATTTAGTTTGCCGGTAAACATGTTTTGAACAACCCAATGTGTATGGGGGTCGGAAAATTTATGATTTTACTCGGAAAAGCTCTAAGACGGTCGAGTGTGGTATCGAAATGAAGCTACATTCAATTGATTGCGAAAATTCGAAACCTCATCCCGATCCGACATTTAGTTTGCCGATAAACATGTTTTGAACAACCCAATGTGTATGGGGGTCGGAAAATTTATGATTTTCCTCGGAAAAGCTCTAAGACGGTCGAGTGTGGTATCGAAATGAAGCTACATTCATTAGATTGCGAAAATTTCAAACCTCAACCCGATCCGACATTTAGTTTGCCGGTAAACATGTTTTGAACAACCCAATGTGTATGGGGGTCGGAAAATTTATGATTTTCCTCGGAAAAGCTCTAAGACGGTCGAGTGTGGTATCGAAATGAAGCTACATTCAATTGATTGCGAAATTTTAAAACCTCAACCCGATCCGACATTTGGTTTGCCGGTAAACATGTTTTGAACAACCCAATGTGTATGGGGGCCCGGAAAATTCACGATTTTTCTCGGAAATGCTTCCAGAGGGTCGTGTATGGTATCAAATTGAAGCCACATCCATAAGATTGCAGAAATTATTTAGTAGGTGCCGATCCGACTCTTGGTTTGCCGGCAAACATGTTTTGAACAACCCAATGTGTATGAGGGTCGGAAAATTTATGATTTTCCTCGGAAAAGCTCTAAGACGGTCAAGTGTGGTATCGAAATGAAGCTACATTCAATTGATTCCGAAAATTTCAAACCTTGACCCGATCTGACATTTGGTTTGCCGGTAAACATGTTTTGAACAACCCAATGTGTATGAGGGTCAGAAAATTTATGATTTTCCTCGGAAAAGCTCTAAGACGGTCGAGTGTGGTATCGAAATGAAGCTACATTCATTACATTGCGACAATTTCAAATCTCAACTCGATCCGACATTTGGTTTGCCGGTAAACATGTTTTGAACAACCCAATGTGTATGGGGGTCGGAAAATTTATGATTTTTCTCGGAAAAGCTCTGAGACGGTCAAGTGTGGTATAGAAATGAAGCTACATTTGATTGATTGCAAAATTTTCAAACCCTCACCCGATCCGACATCTGGTTTGCCGGTAAACATGTTTTGAACAACCCAATGTGTATGAGGGTCGGAAAATTCATGATTTTCCTCGGAAAAGCTCTAAGACGGTCGAGTGTGGTATCGAAATGAAGCTACATTCAATTGATTGCTAAAATTTCAAACCCAACTAGATCCGACATTTGGTTTGCCGGTAAACATGTTTCGAACAACCCAATGTGTATGGGGGTCGGAAAATTTATGATTTTCCTCGGAAAAGCTCTAAGACGGTCGAGTGTGGTATCGAAATGAAGCTACATCCAATTGATTGCGAAAATTCAAATCTCAACCCGATCCGACATTTAGTTTGCCGGTAAACATGTTTTGAACAACCCAATGTGTATGGGGGTCGGAAAATCTATGATTTTACTCGGAAAAGCTCTAAGACGGTCGAGTGTGGTATCGAAATGAAACTACATTCAATTGATTGCGAAAATTCGAAACCCTAACCCGATCCGACATTTAGTTTGCCGATAAACATGTTTTGAACAACCCAATGTGTATGGGGGTCGGAAAATTTATGATTTTTCTCGGAAAAGCTCTAAGACGGTCGAGTGTGGTATCGAAATGAAGCTACATTCATTACATTGCGAAAATTTCAAACCTCAACCCGATCCGACATTCAGTTTGCCTGTAAACATGTTTTGAACAACCCAATGTGTATGGGGGTCGGAAAATCTATGATTTTCCTCGGAAAAGCTCTAAGACGGTCGAGTGTGGTATCGAAATGAAGCTACATTCAATTGATTGCGAAATTTTGAAACCCTAACCCGATCCGACATTTGGTTTGCCGGTAAACATGTTTTGAACAACCCAATGTGTATGGGGGCCCGGAAAATTCACGATTTTCCTCGGAAAAGCTTCCAGAGGGTCGTGTATGGTATCAAATTGAAGCCACATCCATAAGATTGCAGAAATTATTTATTAGATTCCGATCCGACTCTTGGTTTGCCGGCAAACATGTTTTGAACAACCCAATGTGTATGAGGGTCGGAAAATTTATGATTCTCCTCGGAAAAGCTCTAAGACGGTCAAGTGTGGTATCGAAATGAAGCTACATTCAATTGATTTCGAAAATTCTAAACCCTAACCCGATCTGACATTTGGTTTGCCGGTAAACATGTTTTGAACAACCCAATGTGTATAAGGGTCAGAAAATTTATGATTTTCCTCGGAAAAGCTCTAAGACGGTCGAGTGTGGTATCAAAATGAAGCTACTTTCATTACATTGCGACAATTTTAAATCTCAACTCGATCCGACATTTGGTTTGCCGGTAAACATGTTTTGAACAACCCAATGTGTATGGGGGTCGGAAAATTTATGATTTTCCTCGGAAAAGCTTTCAGAGGGTTGTGTGTGGTATCGAAATGGAGCTACATTCATCAGATTGCTAAAATGTCGAACCTCAACCCAATTTCGACATTTGGTTTGCCGGTAAACATGTTTTGAACAACCCAATGTGTAGAGGGGGTCGGAAAATCATGATTTTCCTCGGAAAAGCTCCAAGAGGGTCGAGTATGGTATCGAAATGAAGCTAAATTCAATTGATTGCGAAATTCTTAAACCTCAACCCGATCCGACATTTGGTTTGCCAGTAAACATGTTTTGAACAACCCAATGTAAATGGGGGCCCGGAAAATTCACGATTTTCCTCGGAAAAGCTTCCAGAGGGTCGTGTGTGGTATCAAATTGAAGCTACATTCATAACATCGCAGAAATTTACTATTACGTTCCGATTCAACATTTGGTTTGCCGACAAACATATTTTGAACAACCCAATGTGTATGAGGGTCGGAAAATTTATGATTTTCCTCGGAAAAGCTCTAAGAGAGTCGTGTGGGTATCGAAATGGAGCTACATCCATCAGATTGCGAAAATTTTAAACCTCAACTCGATCCGACATTTGGTTTGCCGGTAAACATGTTTTGAACAACCCAATGTGTATAGGGGGTCGGAAAACTATGATTTTCCTCGAAAAAGCTCTAAAAGGGTCGTGTGTGGTATCGAAATGAAGCTACATTCATTAGATTGAGAAAATTTCAAACCTCAACCCAATCCGACATCTGGTTTGCCAATAAACATGTTTTGAACAACCCAATGTGTATGAGGGTCGGAAAATTTATGATTTTCCTCGGAGAAGCTCTAAGAGGGTCGTGTGGGTATCGAAATGGAGCTACATCCATCAGATTGCGAAAATTCCAAACCTCAACTCGATCCGACATTTGGTTTGCCGGTAAACATGTTTTGAACAACCCAATGTGTATAGGGGATCAGAAAATTAGGATTTTCCTCGGAAAAGCTCTCAGAGGGTCGAGTGTGGTATCGAAATGAAGCTACATTCATTAGATTGAGAAAATTTCAAACTTCAACCCAATCCGACATTTGGTTTGCCAATAAACTTGTTTTGAACAACCCAATGTGTATGAGGGTCGGAAAATTCATGATTTCCCTCGGAAAAGCTCTAAGACGGTCGAGTGTGGTATCGGAATGAAGCTACATTCATTAGATTGCGAAAATTTCAAACCTCAACCCGATCCGACTTTTGATTTGCCGGTAAACATGTTTTGAACAACCCAATGTGTATGGGGGTCGGAAAATCTATGATTTTCCTCGGAAAAGTTCTAAGACGGTCGAGTGTGGTATCGAAATGAAGCTACATTCATCAGATTGCGAAAATTACAAATCTTAACTCGTTCCGACATTTGGTTTGCCTGCAAACATGTTTTGAACAACCCAATGTGTATGGGGGCCCGGAAAATTCACGATTTTCCTCGGAAAAGCTCTCAGAGGCTCGAGTAGGGTATCGAAATGAAGCTACATTCATTAGATTGCAAAAATTTCAAACCTCAACCCAATTCGACATCTGGTTTGCCGACAAACATGTTTTGAACAACCCAATGTGTATAGGGGGTCGGAAAATCATGATTTTCCTCCGAAAAGCTTCCAGAGGGTCGTGTGTGATATCGGAATGAAGCTACATTCATTAGATTGCGACAATTCTGAACCCCAACTCGATTTGACATTTGGTTTGCCGGTAAACATGTTTTGAACAACCCAATGTGTATGGGGGTCGGAAAATTTATGATTATCCTCGGAAAAGCTCTAAGACGGTCGAGTGTGGTATCAAAATGAAGCTACATTCAATTGATTGCGAAATTTCCAAACCTCAATCAATACGACATCTGGTTTGCCGGTAAACATGTTTTGAACAACCCAATGTGTATGGGGGTCGGAAAATCTATGATTTTCCTCGGAAAAGCTCTAAGACGGTCGAGTGTGGTATCGAAATGAAGCTACATTCATCAGATTGCGACAATCTCAAACCTCAACCCGATCCGACATTTGGTTTGCCGGTAAACATGTTTTGAACAACCCAATGTGTATGGGGGTCGGAAAATTTATGATTTTGCTCGGAAAAGCTCTAAGACGGTCAAGTGTGGTATAGAAATGAAGCTACATTTAATTGATTGCGAAACTTTCAAACCTCAACTCGATCCGACATTCTGTTTGCCGGTAAACATGTTTTGAACAACCCAATGTGTATGAGGGTCGGAAAATTTATGATTTTCCTCGGAAAAGCTCTAAGACGGTCGAGTGTGGTATCGAAATGAAGCTACATTCATCAGATTGCGATAATCTTAAACCTCAACCCGATCCGACATTTGGTTTGCCGGTAAACATGTTTTGAACAACCCAATATGTATGGGGGTCGGAAAATTTATGATTTGCCTCGGAAAAGCTCTAAGACGGTCGAGTGTGGTATCGAAATGAAGCTACATTCAATTGATTGCAAAAATTCCAAACCTCATTCCGATCCGACATCTGGTTTGCCGACAAAAATGTTTTGAACAACCCAATGTGTATAGGGGGTCGGAAAATTATGATTTCCCTCGGAAAAGCTCTAAGAGGGTCGTGTATGGTATCGAAATGAAGCTACATTCATTAGATTGCAAAAATTATAAACCTCAACCCGATCCGACATCTGGGTTGCCGGTAAACATGTTTTGAACAACCCAATGTGTAGAGGGGGTCGGAAAATTATGATTTTCCTCGGAAAAGCTTTCAGAGGGTCGTGTGTGGTATCAAAATGAAGGTCCATTCATTAGATTGCATAAAATTTTTATTTCGTTCCGATCCAATGTATAGTTCTCCGGCAATCATGTTTTGAACACCCCCATGCGCAGGGGGAGGGGAGGGAAATTATGGTTTTCCCCGGAAAAGCTTCCAGAGGGTCGTGTGTGGTATCAAAATGAAGTTCCATTCATTAGATTGCAGAAAATTTTTATTTCGTTCCGATCCAATGTATAGTTCTCCGACAAACAAGTTTTGAACAACCCCATGTGTAGAGGGGTGTCGGAAAATTTACGATTTTCCTTGGAAAATCTTCCACAGGGTCATGTGTGGTATCGATATGTAGGTACATTCATTAGATTGCGGAAATTTTTCATTTCCTCTCGATCCGATGTGTGGTTCTCCCAAAAATAAATCGCGACTGACCCCATGTGTAGGAGGGGGTCGGAAAATTTACGATTTTCTCCGGAAAATCTTCCACATGGTCATGTGTGGTATCGATATGTAGGTACATTCATCACATTGCGAAAATTTCTTATTTCGTCTCGATCCGATGTCTGGTTCTCCCAAAAAAAATTCGCGACCGACCCCATGTGTAGAAAGGGGTCGGAAAATTTACGATTTTCTCCGGAAAATGCTCCACATGGTCATGTGTGGTATCAATATAAAGGTACATTCATTAGATTGCGGAAATTTCTTATTTCGTCTCGATCCGATGTCTGGTTCTCCCCAAAAAAATTCGCTACTGACCCCATGTGTAGGAGGGGGTCGGAAAATTTACGATTTTCTTTGGAAAATGCCCCACATGGTCATGTGTGGTATCGATATGTAGGTACATTCATCACACGAATTGAATTTCATGTGAATTTTTCGAAATTATACACTATTTAAATAATGGTTTAACGTGTTTCAGATAAGATTAGGATGCAAGAAATGTGTTTTCTTATAGAACTAAAGGTGCCCAACTGATATTTGCTCATCACAGTTATTGTAACTGCATAGTCGTTCTGTGTCATTTTAGCGCTCCGGGCAAGGACTCAATTTTGTGAGCACCTAAAACTAAGTGTACAGTGCATAGTGAAGGTGCATGCAGGGGAGGAGATAATGATGCCCCGCAGTGAAATTTTCCGAAATTTTATGTTTTTCAATTCGATTCTACGGGTTTTGGAAACTAAACCTTACACGAAATTTCTTGAATACGTAGATTCTTTGGAGTGGTAAGGAGGCTAATTACGGGAATATGTAAGAGAAAAAAATCCTGACAACTTGGGGGGCCCACCGGCGAGGGGGCCCACCGGCGAGGGGGCTCACCGGCCAATGGCCGGTGTGGCCTTATGGCCAGTCCTAAATATGATATTAAGGTCGGTGTAGGGTAGTGAATTTGTTAAGTATGGAGAACTGGTATTTTCATCTATTGAAAAAATTTATGTTCCGAATCAAAACGTAATCATGCACATTTTATTCTAAATAGGTTTACAGGACGTAAGAGAAATAAAATCTACAAACAAACGGAAAAAATTAGTCACAACTATGATTCAAACCTTGACTGGAATAATATCATTATATTGTAAATAGCAACTTGACAAATACAAGATACAACTTTAAAAACCGGACAGGTTATGTGGATGATGGTTTTATCAACTGTTCCACCGATCTGGAGCAGCGCTAATATCCGCTGTTATGGTAATGCAATTTAATTGGATACATAATTCAAACTCTGACATTTCCAAGCGAATAATATTCACCAACCAAGGCTGCGTAATTATTCAAAGTAAGTTCTAATTTGAGATTGATAATAGAAGTCATCACAAATGAAGCATTATCCGATCCAGGGGACATTCTTGGCATCGTCACTGACTGTAGCGTCACACACGAACTTGGGGCAACAGGCCGGAAAGTCCTTGGTATTGTCACCGACCAGGCGACATCCGGCAGGAGTACTTGCAGGGTAGGGGCAACTGGAACAAGAAGTTCGATCACATGTTTATCAAAATTGAAGCCGCCCCGGTGGCTAACTCAATTATCGCTAGCGGTAGTAACTGAAGTCACCGTTGGGCGTGGGTTCGAGTCCCGCATAAGACATGGGTTTTTGTAAACGTCCTTTCATCTATCATCTCTTCATCGTTTCATTATCATCCGCTCATTAGTACCCCCGTCGGGCCCGTATAACCTAGCTGTTGTTGGGGTCGTTAAGCAACATAAAAAAAGAATACATTGTCCATAACTTGATATTGTTGTACCAACGAAAAAAGAATGTATAACTAGATAAAAACGAGACGGAATGAAATTTTGCAGAATTAAAGCCGTGTATGCCTTCGGGTACTTGGGTGCGAGAATTTTTCTGCATGTCGGAAAAGACCAAAAGGAACGCCACGATTTGTGACGTCATGACTCAGTTGCTATGATACGATAAAGTAGCGTCATACAATCACAATGTCTGTGTGGCTCTACTTGTATCATAGCTTCCTTACGTTTTGAGGGTCCATGGTTCGACTCCCGACGCTGTTACTTTCTTTTAAAGCAAATAATAATAATTGTAGTCACAGTGATGATAAATGGACATCCACTTACGAGCTTCCCGTGATGATCATCATTCCTGGACTTCCCTTGCTACAATGCAGTCCCTCGCATTTTCCAGGCTGACTCCATTTGGAGTTCAAGGCATGATATGTGTTCGTCGTCGAGTCGAAGCACTGCCCTGGATGACCTTTACACAAACAACAAAAACAACAGCAGATGAAGTCAGTTGAGTTTTCTTGAGTAACAATTTATGCGATTTTAATTACGGAATCGATTAATATATTACTATTAAAACTGTTATAATCATAGAGAAAATTTACAAAAATATAAATAATAGCATAATAGACCGTCTGTTTTGAAAATTTTCCTACCATTTCCAAAAAGAAAGATTACATCTAAAAAAAAACGAGCACATAATGTAAGCATCGTGTATTTTATGAATTCCGAATAAGGATTAATTGATATTTAGATAAAGATGCTGGAAATAAAATGATGAAACATGTATACTGAATTATGCTTTGACTTGTAATTCGCGAGAAATCTTATTTTTGTTCATAAAAAGGGTTAAAAAACAGATAAAAATTTGGTTTGCGATTGAACCTTAGTAATAGTTTTATTTATATCAATAGTTTATTCAATATTTATTTCAATTTATTCAATAGGGTCTATTTCAATTTTTAGAAACCATTTATATAGTTTGTATGAATTCAATGTGTAGATGTCTGACTTTTATATTGTATATACTTACAATAATATCTTTTCTAAACTATAGCACAATATTATTAGATCACTTTCTGATCCAAACACCACTTTATTATCTTATTGCTCCCTCTATATGTATTTATTATATATTTGTTCATGTTATTCTGTGTCATATAGGCAGCCTTTATGGATGCAGATTTCATTATTCATAATGAAGAAATTATATATTGTCTATGCTCTTTGCCATCTGAGCTTTGACACAGCTGCCATTAAATGAGATAACGGAATGGAACAACTCTTTGATATTAATATATATACATTTGTATTAATAACATCGTAACTTGATACAAAATCATTGCTCCCCAATTAAGGCTTTTGATGATAGATGAGATCGTTTGAACGGGGCACCACAAGGGCGATCTTACCACCCCAATATATATATATATATATATATATCATCACTTATATATAGAATTATTTAATTATTTATTTTAGTCCAAATTGATCGTTGACCGATGTTCGACAGGTTTAATATAGTTGGTTAGTTAGTTATTTTATTTACTCATTACAGATTGTTCTTAAAACAGGTGGTAATGATTACTCTCATGAAATTACAAATAAACATTTATTCAAATTTTTACGAAATTCAAGCACAAGAATGAATAATGGTAGGCCTACATATTATTCTAAAGTTTTGGACTAGAATCAATACGGCGAACATTAATTAATATCACTACATATATACAATTAGTTTTCTTATTAATCACGGACAGTAAAATTCTCTTTTCAAAATTCATGAACAATACCCAATAAAATCAACATTTTTGATAGTTGATTATATTTAATTAGTTTTCTTATTAATTGCGGACAGTGAAGTTGTTATTTGAAAGGTCATAAAATTATCCTATTAAACCAGCATTAGTGACTGTATAGTCCAAAACATGTGGAATGTATTACACTTTGTAACGCAATATAAATCATATCACATTCGAACTCTAAAGCGTAGAAAAAAAACATTTTGAGACTGATGCTGCCAAAGTGATAACGATGGAAAGTGAACAGAGTTCAAAAAACGAGAAGAAAACGAGTAAATGCAAACTATAATATTTTGGTATTTTCTGTTATTGTATTTTACCTATCCAATATCATGTATATGATCATTTCTGAACTAAAATAAATATTATTATTATTATTATTATTAATCCTTATTATTCAATAACTAACTACAAAAACAATCAGGTTAAAAAATATAGAAATTCACAAATATATATACTTCGATTTCTTTCAAGATTTCATCATTAAAATAGTTATATTCGTACCCCCGTATAACCCAGCTGTTGTTGGAGTCGTTAAGAAAACAATGATCAACAGCATGTAAATTGATCTTATTTGTTGTTTTGATTTATTACCTGGATCTTCCTTGACTTCTGCTAGCCATTGTGAAGCCGTGACGAGCGGAGCGCATGCGCAAAGAGCCAACAGAGCAGCTAGCAGCTTCATGGTGCTGGATCAACTGTTGAAATTTGATGGCTAGTGCCTAGTATATAGGAGAAATAACATAGTTGCGACAACTGTTGGCTAAATGTTGTGACGTCATAGTGACGTAGGAGGAAAACGTTATTGAGGTGATGTTGACATTGATGTTGACCAACCAGAGAAATGTATCAAATATATATTTTATTGATGGATGTATCAATGTTGTAATGGTATATTTAAAATGGAATATTAGAAAAAGTTGAAAATTCCGAGAAAATTCTGGAAAAACTCAATGAATACCAAGAATGTGATTAAATTCCTATGCGTATTATCTTGAAACTGATTGAACTCACAAAAATATAATGTTATATCATTTAAAGAGCATGATTGATCTTATTGATGATAGATCTATATACTTTTCATTCGATTTCACTGGTACGTAAACATGGGAAAAAATTATACGAATTTCTCCAGTACCGACTAGGGATAGGCGTGACTTATCAGTAGGCCACCAGCCTCCTAGATTTATACTTCATGTGGGTATTTAGAGACACTCTGATTGGTATTATCAAATTTCCTACACAATAAACAGCCTCTTCGATTGGATGTTATGTTTTGTTACGTTTGTGGGCGAATCAGTCACTAGTATCAATTGTGTGATTCTCAGATTAGATAAGTAAAACAAATTATGGAAGCGCGGCACTGAAATGCGCATTACCGTTCACACCTACCAAACTAGAAGCAGTAAGTCCATCCATGTCACATCTCACAATCACTCCTCTTGTACCAAAAGCCCTCACTACTTTTGCACTACTTTATACAATAACCTTCCCTGTTACATCATTGAACTAAACCCACTCAATGTATTACTTACTAATCTCGAAAAATATCTACTCTTAAATTCATTCTATAGCATCAATGAGTTTATCAAAAGTCCTTGTTAAGCTTCAACTTCGAAATTAACCGTTATCCCTCCTTTTTTTAGTATACATTGTATATAATTTAACTATTTACTTCACTATGTTCTGTATATTTACTGAATACAAAAGCTGTAATATAATATTTAACTTCATCTTCAATTTTAGCATAGTTTTAGCCATGAAGAATCCTATATTGGTTCACTGTATTGATCAAATTGAGAATAAATAAATATATAAATCTAGAAGCTCAGTATCGTGAAACTGAAAGTTGTCTATCTGTTGTTCACCATGGTCACCAAGCTTATTATCAACCAAGCTCGATAATGCTCCGACATCAGGATGTTGAATGCGCTTCCCATTTGTATTGTTTTTAATTGTAGAGATGTAGGAAATGATACAGAGATGAAGGGAATAAAGGTGATTTAATTGAGGATGAAAAAACACAGACCACGAATATTATTTCCCATGCTGAGTTACTTTCAAAGACAAATGTTTGAAGTTAGAAAAAGTACTAGATTTTTTTCCAGAAAGAAAAAGGCACAAAACGTTTGAGTACCCTACAACGCAGTATAGACTTCTACCAGAATGCATTCTTTATCAAAATATAATCTTATTTCTTTTAAAACCTGTTTTACAGTTCTAGACTTGATATGGAATCTCTTCTTCAAAATTCTCCACGTTTAGTAACATAAGAATTCACAGTGACAAACACACAACCAAAATGAATATCAATAAAATGAGCAGAAAACGTTAACCTTTATTCAAAACGTAATTAGATTGTAATGTATACATACATAGTAAGTAACAACTCCAAAAACAAAACCGTTGACACGGATTGATCGGTCAGGTTATGTGGATGACGTTTTCATCAACTGCTCCACCTATAATAGTGTAACTGATCCAGGTATTCAATATAAAACAAAGATTTTAGACAATTTGGTCACTATCCACTGCAACTTATAGTTTGAATAGAATGAGTACTGATTTATGGATAATTGGAGTTGGCACAATTGAAGTATTATCCAACCCAGGGAACGTTCCTGTCTTCCTTACTGACCGAATCGTCACATACCATCTGGGGGCAACATTCCGGATAGTTCTTGGTCTTGTCATCGACCAGGCGACAACCAGCAGGCTTATTTACTGGGTATGCACAACTGGAACAAGAAACAGGAAGATAAGTACGATCCAGGTATTCCAGATATTACATAAATTCAGGAAAGAATCAATGAACTGGCAGCCTTTCATCCGAAAAAATATAGATGATGGAGTTAGTGGTGGATGCTCAAGGCACGATTCACAATTTCTTTGCACAATATTCTAAAAGATTCAGGTTCAACAAGAAATGTATATCGTGAGGTCTCGACAAATTTTAAGTCATCATCTTTACAGCCTTCAACATTGATTTTTATTCAATTTTTTCATTCAGTACTATTCTTTCTTGTTGTTTTCATTGTAATTTCATTATTCCTCCTCTGTTTCATTTATCTTTTTTTTTCTTATTTCTTCTATTTCTTTTTTTTTCCAAAGTTAGCATTATATTATCTCATTTTGAATACAACTATTCCTGGATTTGATTAAATAAATTGCTTGTTGAACACTTACTCGCCCCGGTGGCTAAGTCAATTATCGCTAGCGGTAGTGACAGAAGCCACCGTTGGCCGTGGGTTCGAGTCTCGCATAAGGCATGGGTTTTTGTAAACGTCCTTTCATCCATCATCTCTTCATCGTTTCATTATCATCCGCTCATTCGTATCCCCGTATAACCTAGCTGTTGGTGGGGTCGTTAAGCAACATCTAAAAAACTTACGTGCTACCCTGGATACTCATGAACCCCTCTTCTCCCCTGCTACAGTACAGCCCCTGGCATATTCCAGGTTGCGTCCATTCGGCATCCAGAGCGTGGTAGGTGCTCGTCGTCCGATCCAAACATTGACCTGGCTTATCTACAGAACATCAATCACAATTGAAGTTATCTTCTTCTTTCAGATTCGATAGCTATTCACTGGTAGCTTCATCTTTTTATTGAAGAATTAGGTAAAATAAATCGTCGAATCGGGATGAGCCAGAATTGGTATTTTAATGAACAGGAATTTTTCAGTGAGTCGGGATATCGATGAATCGGGACATGCGAAAGTAAATCATTAAAAGGAGACCAATCGGGATCTCGATAAATCGAAATTTTGATGATTCAGAATTTTGATATCTCATATCGACCGTTTAGAAGTTGACACAAAAAATGATATTCCGTTAAATCGACTCCCGTGGACTCTTAAGCAAAACCCTAATCAAAATCATCATCAGTTCTCCAACTTCAGACTCTGAAACATGCTAGAGTTTGCAGAATCTACATGCTGGAGTTAAAAAAAAATATTATCGAAACAGAAACAGGTTCGAAACAGAGCATTGACCTCAGAGTCGATACTGTTTGAAAGCACTTACTATTAATCAATTCAGTTGAATTTAATGATGCACTGTACTGATAACTAAAATCTTTCGGCGTAAATAATTCAGAATTATACATCGAGCAGAAATTCCAAATTCCTATTGTGATTGATATACTGAATAGTTAACACAAATAGATTTTTATTAGCATGTGAAACTCGCTATATAATAATTGTTTCCCAATAAAGGGTGATTAGACAAAGTAGGATCGTTTGGATGGGGCAACACAAGGGCAAACTTACCAACGAAAAGAAATAATTATATCTGCCTTCTTATCGGTTGCTTATTATTTCATTATCTTATTCTGTTGCATGGCAGTTTTTTTCACATTTTCTTAGAAAACCTTATACATATTTATCTTGGTATTATTATTTTTCTGTCGAATCGAATATTGATGAGAATAAAAAACAATGTTGAATTGACTTGAAAAATGTAATCTTATGGAATTTTACTGCATTTTGTTTGTTTAATTTTATACTTTTACACTTGACTTGGTGTATAGGCCTACATATTGTGTATGTTTTTCCGAGAGGGAAAAACATGAATAATTACAAATACAAATTTCTTACCTGGATTCTCCTCGACTTTTTCGAACCATTTCCCTGCCGACACAAGCGAAGCGAAGACGGAAAGAGCCAACAGAGCAGCTAGCAGCTTCATGGCTTTAAGTTGACTGTTGAACTCGATGGCTAGTGCCAAGTTTATAGCAAAGATAACGCAGTCCCGAAACCGGTTGGCCAAATGACGTGACGTAATAGTGACACTGAAGACCGTATACCGGAATATAGTATACTCGGTCGTTTTTTTTTATATATTGGGTTTAACGACGTACTGTTATGATAGTGCAGATCTAATGGTGTCGGATGGATGATTAATGAGATGGTAAGATGAAGGTTATTGGGTAATGGGAAGGACGCGGTCATGGCCGACTTATTGTAGGAACCATCCCGGCATTAGCCTAGACTACAGAGGGAAACCGTGAGAAACCCCTGTAAAGATGGTCGGCGGCGGGCAATCGAACTGGGTTCGAAATTTCCCTCGCCTCCCGGATCACATGAAGCGAGTGCTTTAACCACTGCGCTGTATGTGCCGGTTTTTACAGTGTTATACATTGGTTATACATTGATGGAATGTGCAGACACATTTATTTTCAGTTGATTGTAGTATCAAGTGAAAATAAGTAGGCCTTCATGGTATAAATGATGATTAAGATTACTAAAACTAGGCTCGACAGTAAAATTTAGGAATATGGATATGTAATTTATGTTTGTCATTGGAAAGAATACTCGTATATTTGAGCCTTAAACATGTGACATTATTCTGAATGAGTGATTGTAAAATGTGGTTAGGGTTCGGATAAGGTTCATCCAAGTCCATGCACACATCCAGTAATCTTCATTTGAAGCAAGGGAGTTGAAGAGTATTTCCAGGTTCAAGTGGGTAATTACTTCATAGTATAAGAACAGAGTTATAAGACAATTGTATACTAAGGTGTAATAGTGAAATTGTTGATTTTGTATAGTGTATTATTATATAAAACCCTAACTATTGGACGTGTACGTGGTACAAAATACACTGAAATACTAACAATATTTCAGTGTATTTTATTTTATTTCTTTGACAAGTACCACGTACACGTCCAATATTTAGGGTTTTATATAGTTTCTCGTGGTACACTACTTCGTTATTTAATATGTGTATTATTATGTTACTAGTGTTTTGCAGCTGATTAACATAATAAATAAATATACTACTACTACTTCTAGTCTGTTATACGCTCTTCAGGTGCCCATTATACTTGAATACACCAAGAAAGTCATATTCCAAGAAAATAATTGTTAAAACTTCGTGTTTATAAAAACACACGAAAACTATCCATTTCGTAACGTACACTCTCTCAGAGATGCGAGAGACTATGACCAATAACCAAATTCAACTGAAACTAAAAACCCTCGCTATGTACCTCTCCGACCCATGACGTATCCTTATACTACCCTGGCTAGTAGTGCGCTAGAGGAGAATGGGGGAGAAAGGTCAAACTCACTCACGGGCGTGGCAATGGTGAGGGAGTAGAAGGGAGGAAGATTCAAGTAGATACAATTCATGTAGATGAAAAACGATACAATTTCAGAGAATTCCCTGCGTGATCCTCTAGTGGGGGCTTGGTTAAGGGGCTTCCATACCCCCCATTGTACTTCAATATATTTTTGGGATATTAAAAATAGGTAAATAAATATTTAATTTTTATTTAACCATCACAGTAAGAAGGCATGCTATTACAAAACCATCTTCATCTCCCTAATACATACATACAATTATATTTATTGACTTAACAATGAAAATATTTTTATTTATCTACATTAATAATTAAAGATATAATTTCTCTCCATCATTATCCATTAATTGAAATATATTATTTGGTCATTATCGAGATTTTTATCATATTTGTGTACGCTTTAGGTACCAAAATTTTGGGCAACAATGTCCCCAAATTCTTTCAATCCCATCAAAAAACTTCACCCAACTTTTCTAGTTGCTATGGTAACCCCGACAAAATGCTATCTGCAAGTAGGCCTACGTCACCATTGTTGTGATCCTGGAACAAGTCTCTCAAATTCTGTTCTCCAATGAAAACTTCAGTTTTTTTTGCTGTTTTGTCTGGTTTTTAATCATTTTAGTAATTAATATGTTCCCCCGTGTCCTTTTCACTTTTTTTGTTGTATATAAAAAAGTTTAACTTGCAAAAACTTTACCAACATTTACCCCAAAAAGGGATGCAACCATTTTACAGTTTCCCTATTAAAAAAGATGCCGATTATATAACAGGTCGAAACAGAGCATTGACCTCAGAGTCGATCCGTTTGAAAGCACTGACTATTAATCAATTCAGTTAATTTTAATGAGCAGCTGTCGATAACTAAAATCTTTCGGCGTAAATAATTTCGATTAATACATCGAGCAAAATTCCAAATTCCTATTATTATTGATATATTGAATAGTTAACACAAATAGACTTTTTATTAGCATGTGAAACTCGCTATATAATAATTGTTTCCCAATGAAGGGTGATTAGACAAAGTAGGATCGTTTGGATGGGGCAACACAAGGGGAATCTTACCAACGAAAATTAAATAATTATATCTGCCTTCTTATCGGTTGCTTATTATTTCATTATCTTATACTCTTACATGGCAGTTTTTCTTCATATTTTCTTAGAAAACCTTTATACATATTTATTTTGTTATTATTATTTTTCTGTCGAATCGAATATCAATAAGAATAAAAACAATGTTGAATTGACTTGAATTGAAAATGCACTCTTATGTCATTTTACACTTTGTATGTTTAATGTTATACTTCTACACTTGACTTGGTGTAGCTACATATTGTTTATGTTTTTCCTAGAGGAAAACATAATGAATACAATTACAAATGTCTTACCTGGATTCTCCTCGACTTTTTCGAACCATTTTCCCTGCCGCACAAGCGAAGCGAAGACGGAAAGAGCCAACAGAGCAGCTAGCAGCTTCATGGCTTTAAGTTGACTGTTGAACTCGATGGCTAGTGCCAAGTTTATAGCAAAGATAACGCAGTCCCGAAACCGGTTGGCCAAATGACGTGACGTAATAGTGACACTGAAGACCGTATACCGGAATATAGTATACTCGGTCGTTTTTTTTTATATATTGGGTTTAACGACGTACTGTTATGATAGTGCAGATCTAATGGTGTCGGATGGATGATTAATGAGATGGTAAGATGAAGGTTATTGGGTAATGGGAAGGACGCGGTCATGGCCGACTTATTGTAGGAACCATCCCGGCATTAGCCTAGACTACAGAGGGAAACCGTGAGAAACCCCTGTAAAGATGGTCGGCGGCGGGCAATCGAACTGGGTTCGAAATTTCCCTCGCCTCCCGGATCACATGAAGCGAGTGCTTTAACCACTGCGCTGTATGTGCCGGTTTTTACAGTGTTATACATTGGTTATACATTGATGGAATGTGCAGACACATTTATTTTCAGTTGATTGTAGTATCAAGTGAAAATAAGTAGGCCTTCATGGTATAAATGATGATTAAGATTACTAAAACTAGGCTCGACAGTAAAATTTAGGAATATGGATATGTAATTTATGTTTGTCATTGGAAAGAATACTCGTATATTTGAGCCTTAAACATGTGACATTATTCTGAATGAGTGATTGTAAAATGTGGTTAGGGTTTCGGATAAGGTTCATCCAAGTCCATGCACACATCCAGTAATCTTCATTTGAAGCAAGGGAGTTGAAGAGTATTTCCAGGTTCAAGTGGGTAATTACTTCATAGTATAAGAACAGAGTTATAAGACTTGTATACTAAGGTGTAATAGTGAAATTGTTGATTTTGTATAGTGTATTATTATATAAAACCCTAACTATTGGACGTGTACGTGGTACAAAATACACTGAAATACTAACAATATTTCAGTGTATTTTATTTTATTTCTTTGACAAGTACCACGTACACGTCCAATATTTAGGGTTTTATATAGTTTCTCGTGGTACACTACTTCGTTATTTAATATGTGTATTATTATGTTACTAGTGTTTTGCAGCTGATAAACCTGATAAATAAATATACTACTACTATCACTACTCCGTTATACGCTCTTCAGGGGCCCCTTATACTTGAATACACCAAGAAGGTCATCTACCAAGAAAGTAATTGTAAAAACTATGTCAGTGTCTTTCTATTTCGTAACGTACACTCTCGAGAGAGAGATGCAACTGACCAATAACCAAACTCGACTGAAACTAAAAACCCTCGCTCTGTACCTCTCCGACCCATGACGTATCCTTATACTACCCTGGCTAGTAGTGCGCTAGAGGAGAACGGGGGAGAAAAACAAAACTCACTCACGGGCGTGGCAATGGTGAGGGAGTAAGGGAGGAAGATTCAAGTAGATACAATTCATGTTGATACAAAACGATACAATTTCAGAGAATTCCCTGCGTGATCCTCTAGTGGGGGCTTGAGTAAGGGGCTTTCATACCCCCCATTGTACTTCAATATATTTTTGGGATATTAAAAATAGGTAAATAAATATTTAATTTTTATTTAACCATCACAGTAAGAAGGCATGCTATTACAAAACCATCTTCATCTCCCTAATACATACATACAATTATATTTATTGACTTAACAATGAAAATATTTTTATTTATCTACATTAATAATTAAAGATATAATTTCTCTCCATCATTATCCATTAATTGAAATATATTATTTGGTCATTATCGAGATTTTTATCATATTTGTGTACGCTTTAGGTACCAAAATTTGGACAACAATGTCCCCCAAATTCTTTCAATCTCCAATCACAACTTCAGTATTAGTTTGTTTGCCCCCAACTTTTCTAGTTGCTATGGTAACCTGACAAAAATGCTATCTGCAAGTAGGCCTAACGTCACACATTGTTGTGATCCGTGGACAACAATGTCTCTCAAATTCTGTTCTCCAATGAAAACTTCAGTTTTTGCTTGTTTGTCTCGCTAAATAATGTAGTCATTAAATTTGTTTGTCCTCAACTTTTCTAGTTGATATAGTAACTTGACATAACTGTACACATCACTCCCAAAAGAGGATGTCAACAATTCTAACACGTTCCATATTTGAAAAATAGAATTCCGATTATATACAACAAAGCTTTATGTATTGATAATTCAATGCGAATCACAGCCTTCTTTATCCAGATCATTCAGTTCTGTCTTATCCAATCCAGAAGGCTGTGATGCAAACATATTCCATATTCTATCTAAAGATGGAGAGAATTTAAACATGCATTAAATTATATCCATAGTATTGAGCTCTGTTTTGTTACGGTGTTTGTTGATTGGTCGCCTCTCGAGCGTTGGTAATGCCTCGAGTCTGATTGGTCTACGAGCTCCAATGTCTGGTGACGAACTATGACCTGATCCTGAAAGGTACACAGCTATCAATCATCAACAAACAAATTATTAATTTGTATAGGCTTCTGTCAAATGACGTCACTTATTTTTACAAGAGAAGAACAACAATGTCTATCAATTGGAATTGACCAATCAGAATCTGTGTAGGTTCACCAGTTGGCCTTATTGCTTTGATGACAATTGCTAACCATTTCTTATGTGACAGAAGCCTACACCTTGGGGAGAGTTATTAATTTCTTCTACCCAAAGTTGGTATCACCATTTACATCTTCGATAATTGAGCTGTATCGTCTGCAAAAGTATCAACAGAATACGCAATAGTCGTGCAATACTCTTGAAATAGAATAAAATTGACAGCCGAGTGCTACAGCGGCGAAGATCTCGAGCTGCCCTCCGTTGTCTCTTCAAGACCATGACTGGTATCCCAGCCTGGAGAGATGTGGCTACGCTCATCACTCCTGCGACGTACCACGGAAGAAGCGACTATATATTAAAGATATCAATCCCTTGCTTCAACCTGGATACGGGACGACACTCCTTCCTGGGCCAAACAACCCGGATGTGGAACGATCTGCCCAAACATCTCATGGATACTGTACCCCCCAGAATAGAAATATTCAATAACATAATCAAATCTGCTGTGTAGCACCTATTACATCCTAACTATCAATTATCAATTTCAAACTCATTGTAATTAGATGAGCGTAGCGAAGATTTTCACTGAACTCTTACGGAACTTTGTCTGTGCGTTTTTTTTTTTTTTTCTTTTGTTTGTAAACACTGCACAGGTCGCAGGGTTGACCCGTGCTGACATGAAACTTTTTGTTATATGCAAACTTATCCAACTTCGCACTGTATAGTTTTGAGGTCTATCGTTTGGACCATTTTGTAACATCATTTGAGTTTCTAAAAACCCCATAAGATTTGGCTGGGCGGAAAAAAATTGAAAAAAAATCTCTATCACTATATTCAAATTTTCCACAATGTAACACAATACTAATAACATGCATAAAATTTGGTTTGATATTCGGCCAGCCGTTTTCGGAGAAATAATATAATAAATAGGATTTGTATTCATCGGGTAAGATAGAAATATTAGTTGAAAAATGTTGCATTGTCGAAGTCACGGCTTTCTAGATTCATTGACATCGGATGAAGTTCATTTCAAATGATCAAGGTTTGTAGAGTTTTCGTTTATACTTTATATAGACATCTCGCTCATCGTACAACGCACATCCTGCGTTTGCCTAGTTATAAATATTGATTATATTATTGCTGTGTACCCTTGCTGTATAGCTGTCATAACATTACTGACTAGCGGCCACTGGAATTATAACTTACTCTAAGGCCCGGTTTTACGAATCTTAGTTGAGTACTAATCCACTAACTATTTGTTAAAGGTACGAAAATATCATATGTAACCAATGGTGATAACAAGTTAATCCGCTAACTATTGCTTAATCCACTAACTATCGATTCGTAATACCGGCCCTTAATGATTTCCAAGCTGTTATTAAATAAATAAATAAATAAACCACAACGTAATCTCGAAACGTCTTGGACATGACTATCGGCTACTTACCAATCCAGCCGTTACCGTTAATCGGAGCATTCCAATTCGTGTTCAGGTAACCATGACTACCGTTAGTCGACGCGTTCAAGTTTAACGCGTTTAGTGACAAGTGGAGGCCGTTCTGCGTCATGGTCGCGTTCAGTGCGTTGTTGGTGCCGTTTGTACTTCCGGTCGATTTGTTACGATTGGAGAAATCTGAAACGGATATTTGATGAATAAGGTCATTAAGGAGATAATTATTTACCGCCACATGCAGCCCGCTCGCTTCGTGTGATCTGGGAGGCGAGGGGAATTTCGAACCCAGTTCGATCCCCGCCGCCGTACATATTTACAGGGGTTTTCCGTGGTTTCCCTCTGTAGTCTGGGCTAATGCCGGGATGGTTGCTACAATAAGTCGGCCATGACCTCTTCCTTCCCATTACCCAAAAACCTTCATCTCATCATCCCATCAACTCATTAATCATCCATCCGACGCCATTAGATCTGCGCTATCATAACAGTGCGGTGTTAAACCCAATATAAAAAAGATAATTATCTATTCATTTTCTAGAGGGACCCGTCATGTAAAAATGTAGGATTTTTCAAACAGTGAACAGTTGGAAAGAGTGGATTTTTGGGTGCATGGAATTCATGAGGGGACGTTTTCCACCAGTTCTACACAGAGAACTGGATTTTTCCCTCAAGCCTAGGAATTACCCAAACTGGAAATTACCCAGCTCTGCGGGAAAAACCCTGTTCTACACAAAGAACCGAGTTGTTCTGTTTTTTTTTTCAGTTTGCGTGGGCCAGCGTTAGGTGACACACACACACACGGATACAGCTATACCTCGGTGGTTCTTTGTCCAACTTTGGGTTTAAAGACTGAACTGATGACTACGATCTATTGACGTAGGTAAATGATGTATGAGATGTGGTGATGAGATGACATTTATTTTATTAAGTTTTTTTTGGATAGTGGGAAGGAGTCGGTTGTGACCTGTTGTTGAGTATCTAACCAAATGTTTGAAATGGGTTTTCGGAGATATGGGTACCGTATTCTAAGATTTGGTCAGTCGAGTAAATGAAGTGTCGAACAAATGGGTTTTCGGAGATTCGGTTTTTATAAGATATGGGTTTTCCTAGATATGGGGTTTCTGAGGTATGTGTTATCTAAGATTTGGTCAGTCGAGTAAACGAAGTATCGGACAAATGGGTCTTCGGAGATATAGGTTTTCTAAGATTTGGTTTTTCTAAGATTTGGTTGTTTGAGGATTTGATGTGCTGCAAACTTGACAAGGGTGTTAAATTGCTCAACAACATAGGATTGGCACTATAGTGATTTCCATTGCATCAACAAGTAAAAACAAGTAAAACAAATGAAGAAGTGACATCATTTAGAATGGGAGAAAGTATTCTAGAGGAGGTTGACGGTTATACATATCTCGGATTATACATGCATAAAAACTTGCGGTGGGGGGATCATATTAGAAGGGTGTCAAAAAAGGGGATTAGATCAAGATCAGGGGATTAGACAACTGAAGGGGACTGGAAATTAAATTGAAAACAAAGCATACATGACACTCTTTAGACAAATATCCATGGCACAACAAGGTAAGATTGGCACTACAGTGCTTCGTTGCTCAACAACGTAAGATTGGCACTACAGTGCTTCGTTGCTCAACAACGTGGGATTGGCACTACAGTGCTTCATTGCTCAACAACGTAGAATTGGCACTACAGTGCTTCGTCGTTGATCCGTAACAATATTTACCCCTCCACGTACTGAAGGCATTCGAGGCATCTTGTTTGGCCCGGTTCAGAAGCTCCGTCGCGCGTTTAGGCTTGAAGTAGTTGCCGGCTATGTCCTCTCTCTCACTCTGCTGCAGTTTCTGGTGAGAGAAAGAGAGATTATTATATATGAAACTTTATTTATGCTTTGATTTTTTTTGTACACATTCGGTGGCACATCTCGCATTACTAAAAACCAACTGTACCAAAAATCAACTGTACTAAAACCAACTGACCCAAACTTCTAATTCTTCAGCAACCTGTACAGAAGTAAAATAGAGGAATTTGTATCCTCCCCTTCACAAGTTGCTACCAGATATCAAATGTTCTATAGACTCTAGTGGGTTGAGATTAGGTGGGTAAGGTTTGTATCGCATGAAATTTTCCAAGGGGAGGAGTCAAACCTCCCACTTTGACTTCTGTTCAGGTTGCTTAAGAAGTAGACGTTTAGGTCAGTTGGTTTTTAGGTCAGTTGGTACCTTCCCATCAATGGAGACAAAGGCGAGGAGGGGGTGGGGGGGGGGGGCTGAAGAGCGTATACCAGAATAGAGCTACTCGATCGTGTGACATGGGCATCGAGGAAATATTCAATGGAAGAACTCAACAAAATAAACCAATCTAACAAATTTAAAGAACCGAACTTACCCAAACTAGCCTAGCCAACAAACATACTCAACTAATTTAATCTACACTTTTTTAAAAATAACATCGAAACTTGATACAAAATCATTGTTCCCCTATTAAGGCTAAGAATGAAAGTAGGATCGTTTGGACGGGGCACCACAAGGGCGATCTTACCACCCTATTTTATTATTATTTTAAATTAAAAGCAATGAACTTTGACACCAGCAGGTCTACGCTGTCTGTGACCACACTTCTTCGCCGCAGATAAAAGTCTTCAGTTGCCAAATGTCCGGAACACATTAAAATATAAACCGTTTCTGCGATATATCCGGACATTACCAACATTAGTATTAGGAAATCCAAACACACGAATGTTGATATCTTTCACTTTGAACTAAGTCTCTTAGGCAATGTTCACTTCTTCCAATGACAGCAGATGCAAACTAAACTAATCTAAACTAAAACCAATCTGAAACATTCTTCCACTCCGACGAATAGCCACTTCGAAAATACTCAACTCGGTGCAAACAAGAATACCTGTATCATTTTTTTCTTCATCTGTTCGGCCTGGTCAGGGGGCGTGGACCGATCCGAGGGAGAACTGCTCCGTACAGAGTCGCTCGATTTATCACTCGACCCACTGTTCCTGTGGGAGTATTCTCCAGACAGGGGCGCCGGGACGCTACCTGGATGAGCGGGAGCAGAGAGAGTAAGCAGTGCTTGAAAACGACACAAAACTCAGACGTGTAGGTGGGGTTTATATATACATGGTTGTTGAGATTGTTGGGAAGGGTGATTATGGGGGGTTGATTATAGGCCTACTGACGATTATATTTACATTTTTTGGTATGTTTAATTTTTTATAATGCTTGATTTTCATGTTTTCACGATATTTTTAAACCTTCGCATTTTTGATATATTTTCAAGTATTTCTCGATTTTTTGTGATTAAAATGATTACTTTTGAATTTTATTTTTTTTATTCTTAAATTTCTTAAATTTTTACTTTTTCTTTCACTTTTCTCGGAATTTCAATTTTTATCGAATTTCTTTTTTTTTATATTTCTGAACTTTTCTTGGGACGATTTTTGTGATAGACCTATTCTACATGGTTTTTGAATCGGTAATTTTTGTTTTTGTATTTGAGCCTTTTCTTGGTATTTAATTTAATTTTCGTATCTTCATTCGTACTTATTTTATTTTTGTATTTGTTTGTATTCTATATAATTTCCAATATTTTTCTTCTTAAAGGGGGACACCTGATAGGTTTTATGCTATTTCCGTATATAATTCTATAATTGTGCCAAAATTCGAAAACTCCAAACTCTCAATCCCACTCTCAACGTGCTTCAAACTCAATCCAAGCAACACTCTTAAATATATCACTTCTTTCCAGAAGACCGACCTTCACTAAAGAGTAGTTCAAGGTCATATCGTCGGTTTCACCGTCACTATCCTGAGTATAAGCTAGCTCGGGGTGACTACCAGTCATGTCCGTGTCACCCTCTAACCGGCCGGGGGCTGGAAGAAAGGGGGAGTATTGTAGCCGACGAACATAACACCAGACCTTCTGTGTGTCATTCATATCCAATTTTGATCTTTTTTTACTTTTTAATTGTTTTCGTTAAATTGAACATGTCATGAACATCAATGTGGGTATTTTATTTTTTTATAATTACAAAATATGACAAAATCCATAACCTGGATCATTGAAAATATCGATAACTGGAATTTTCCATGTTTTGGGATTTTCTAAATTTAAAATGGAATTGATAAAATTTCATTATTTCTCACAAACTTGGATTTCTCATTTATAGTTTCAATTTTTCTAACCGAAAAATGCTCAAGTCTCTCTTTAACAATAAATTGCGGTTAATTACAACAGAGAGTAATTTCAAGTTCCTCAAGGTCAATGTTACAGTCACTTTAAACAAAGATAACTAGGCATACTTATGAAATGCTCCCACTTGATCCCCTTTTGTTTCAATGAAATTTATGCCACAGGGATCAGTACTAGGACCCTTAATATCAACTGCATAGAAGCATGATGCACGATAACGAGATCATTTCTTTGGGTGTAGGCCTACCACAGGGCTTGATAGTAAGACCTTTACTATTTATGTCATACATTTGTAGTTTATTATATGGGGTTAATTTATTCTGGTGTTCCACAGGGCTTAATACTGGGACATCTATCATTCAATTCATTAATGAATGATTCTCTGGTATTGGAATTTTTTCTTGTGATGGTTTTACCGCAGGACTCTTTACTGCGACATTTATCATCAATTTTACATACATGAATAATCCGTTGATATTGGATTTTTCCTAAGGTGTGCTACAGGGCTTCTAATTAGAACCATCATTATTTATTCAATATATTCTTGATTTACGAGTGATGAGCTGTAATATCTCACGGACTAAAAACTCACTAGTCTAATTCTTGAAATGTGTTGATGTAAACTTGATCAACTTACCAGCAGGTGGTAACCTTGTCCTGGCTATACTCAAGTCTGGTAACGTCCATCGTTCGGCGTCGTCGCTCCAAACGGCGTCCATTTTTATCATTTCTAAATTACTGTAATTACATTCTTTACGTAAGGTTGGCACTATCTTGTCGGTGATTTGTTGGAATAGTTTTAGTTGGCGATCCTGGCGTCGTATTGTTTCTAAATAATCTAGAAACAGAAAATTATAAATAATGATTCACCAAGCAGTATTGGGCCCCTAGTTTTAGATAGGTACAGATACATTTCGTGTGGTGTGCCATAGAACTTATCATGTATCATTAAGTTTATATGTAAAAGAACCATTGACATTAGAATTTTTTGTGGTGTGCTACAAGGCTCTGTATTAGAACCATTATTATTTATTCAATACACTCAAGATTTAATTTCAAGATAAGTGATCCTCCAACACAAGTTCTAGCTGTCTTTGTCCCCAAGATTGATGAAAATGAGCTTCCAAATATTTCCACTAGTGGCAGGTCGCTCAGTTTCGATTTATCATTTTCATCCCATCTACAAACAATGTGTTTAAGGTGTACTAATTACCTGTTCGTTCATTCTCGAATTCACTCTGCAGGTCAACTATCTCCCTCTCCAGCGCTCGCACCTTGATCTTGTTCTTCCTCAACGCGTCTGTCTTCAAGCTCAGCTCTTGGTTGATATCGTCGTATACCTGGAAACCATGGAAACCAACTGATATACACTGAACATCGTGGAAATGTATCACTTACTGACGTACTGGATACTAGAAAATAGTAAATTGAAATTGGTTTATTGGTTATTATTACATGTGTACAGAAATACGGTACATAGTTTATAACAAGTCAAATAGGTATTAAATATCACAGTTTGTAGGATCATACACAGTCTTATGTGAAAACAACATCGTGGAGGTAGTCAGATATAGAGTAAAAACAATGTTCCTGAAGATATCAATTTAAAGCTAGTCTGTAAGTGGTCATATTCGAAAGAGATTTTATGTTACATGGAAGTCGATTGAACATAATAGTACACATATGAAAGGGGGCTTTAGAATAAAGAGTTGAACTATGGTGTCGCTGGAGGTTTCCTTTATGCCTAGTGTTATGATCAGGCTTTAAAATATTGGTTAAAACCAGTTTCATATTCATCATCACAAACATCATATGGAAGGTTGAAGCTTGTTACTGAGGTGGTGAAACTGAAATGTATGGACAAAATATCCGAAATCTTTACACTGTAGTGTCATGATAATTTTAATTCAGAGATTGAATTGATAGGCGCAAAATGACCTCTCTGTCACGACTTTAGAACCTAACATTGATTTATTCACATTCATTCGAGAATGAAGTGTGCTTGAAAATGTATCAAAAAGAGTGCAGAAACAAAATATTATACACGAGCTCCTACGATTTAATTGTGTTTTGTGGACATTTCACTTCAATTTAATTAAATTTTAAATCATTTTATTATTGTTTAGAAGCATAATTTACATGAACGATGAGAAAAATTTAATTGAAATGAAACGGTAGGTATATGACAATCATAGAACCACAGATAATCGCGCTATTGACAGATGCCCAACGTAGGCCCTAATACTAAAATAGTCAGCACTTTTAAATGGTGAACAGCCGAGCCGCCGTGACCGAGCTGAAGAAACGCAGGGAATGACTGCTACGAGCGTTGCTTTTCATTATTTTTTAAATCACCCCAACCACGCTGTAAAACTACTTGAGGCGAAGCTAGCTCCAAAATAGCTCGATTATCTGTGGTAGAACACCGGACTGACCTTGAGTACCACTCCTTCGTCATCCTCAACTTTCGCCAACACCTTAGCTAGCGCTTGTAACCGCCTCTCCGACGCTTTCTTCTTCTTCATCCTCTTCTCTTTCAGTTCCCTATCGTTGGCACGTTCGCCCCCCACCATCGTCTCCTGCAGCTTCTGCAGGCGCAGCAATACTTCCTGCTGGGCAGCGCTGATGGTCACGTTCTCACTAGGGGCAAACACGAGCACCGTCAGAGAAAGTGGATATTTTTGGAGTTGAAGTACATGTGCTATACTTGTATCGACGGGAGAAAAAGTGGTTAATTTGTGGCTAAGCCCACGTAAGCCCGGCTTGTCCACCTATTTCTAGCTCTGGTGTAATGTAAGATCCATCTTCAACAAAGTAATATTAAAATATTTTCGAAATTCCTTGAAAAATAATAATTACTGTCAGACGTTCCTGGATGGTAGATATGACGCACACACAAGAGTGGCTTTATTATAAAATAGGTTCTCCAAAACACTTAAAATGCTCCAAATCTAACCCCCAAATGTTTCCCCCTCCCCCAGACCTCCCATTGTAAACTGGCGTTTACGGCGTAGACGCGCCAAAATAAGATGGACTTTTGTTTGGGAAGGCTTAGTCACCTTTTTCTTTACAAATTACCCACTAGGGAGAAGGTCGTCTATCAACTGAATAATTGTAAAATCTTCGGTAATGACATTATCTCGCTGTAACTTCAAGGATTTAACGCCTTTGAAAGATGTAGTAGCATTTCTTATCGTAAATCTGTAATATTCCAACACACCAACCTGTTGAGCGCCTGGTCGACTATCAGTTCACTCGGCGTCTTGGACTTGAATACACCCGGCTGTAAATTATTATTACTAGTTTGCACATTGATCCGGGCCAACTGTTGCTCGTAGCGCTGTTTCAGCTTGTCAAGGTCAGACTGCAGCCGGATCTTGCTGTCCTGTTCTGCTTCGTACTCTTCGCGCAGCAGCTTCATCTTGTTCTGGAATTCGTCGCGCACGCTGTCGCGCATCGTCTGCTGATCCATCACGCCTGCGAGAGGAAACCGTTTAGTGTATTGACCTTTTGGAAAGGGATCGCTGAAATTCTTCCACTGGAATTTATGTATTTAGAAACAATTAATAAAACTGTACTCCATGGGAAAACGTCCTAAATGGAAATGTTCCCTGCTGAAAGTCTTCCCTTCGCGTCCTGCGAGAGGAAAACCGTTTAGTGTATTGACCTTTTGGATTTATACATAGTACAAAGGGATCGCTGAAACTCTTCCACTGGAATTTA
The DNA here is from genome assembly GCA_907164805.1 of Brachyptera putata. Lineage (NCBI taxonomy): Eukaryota > Metazoa > Arthropoda > Insecta > Plecoptera > Taeniopterygidae > Brachyptera > Brachyptera putata. Next base: position 5,458,432 of record OU015474.1, read on the forward strand.
TGTATTTAAAAACAATTAATAAAACTGTACTCCATGGAAAAACGTCCTAAATGGAAATGTTCTCGGCTGAAAGTATTTCCTTTGCGAACTCTACCTCTATAACGAAGTCGTTGTCGAGTGAATCCAATTGCACTGGTTCATATGAATTCGAGGTACAAAATTATTCAAACATGGGCAGAGTGTCTTCTAACATGGGGAGAGTAGGAAGAGAGAAAATGGTGGGGAAAACAGAGAAAGGTGGAAGGAATTGGTGGAGCGGTAACTGGAGGAAGAAGAGAGCGAAGAAGCTGGAGAAGCAGACTACGGGCAGGAAGACGGAATGACTCCCGTATCGACATCCCAGGCAGCCCTATAAACGACGGTGGCGTCACCTCCAACCCCCAACCGGATATCGTTGGATGGGGAGATCGAAATGATGTATGGGCAGAGTGTCTAATTGATTAGATAAATGTGAACATTTCTCAGGATAAAATATTTTTATTGGAATTTTAGTGACTTAACTGACCTGACCTACCTAACTTAACAATGAAGCCTCTGTCCTCTACCGTACACTCTGCCCATGTTTCAACTATCTTGTGAAAATACTGTATATGAACACCTGCGATCAGATTCCGAGGAGTACAGTTTCGTTTCGGACGTATTTCCATGGAGAGAACTTTTATAGATAATTTTTAAATATATAAATACTTATACATCTTAGGAAATTCAACAAAAGCTTACCGTTGCTTATGACTTGTTGTCCAGAATTCTCCAGTAACTCCTTGAGTTTCTTGATTTCCTCCTGGTATTGTTGTAACATAGTGTCCTTAGGGTCCTGGTTGATGACCGGTTTGTTACAGATGTTCTTGGCACGATTTGCATATCGGAGAGTCGACAATGTCTCATCGTAGTTGTTGTCGGCTGGTGAGATACATCCGACCATCAGGGTCTTGGTGTTCCCGCCAAGAGAGTCCTGAATAAACACATTTACATGATCAAAAGAGGACATGATTTGCTGTGCAGGCTTCTAGTGATGTCATATATCATGGTAAGTCAGCGTCGACAAGGTCCCATCGTAGTTGTCGGCCATTACGACCATTGGGGTTTTTGGTGTTCCCGCCAAGAGAGTCCTGAATGAGCACATTTACATGATCAAAAGAGGCCGTGATAAACTGTGCAGGCTCCTAGAAATGTAATATATCATGATAACGCAGTCTCGACAAGGTCCCGTCATATAGTTGTCAGCCACTACCGACCATTAGAGTCTTGGTGTTCCCACCAAGAGGGGTCTAAGCAACATGCATGCACATTGGATTTAGTTTCGATTACAAAATCTACACAAGGAATCAAAATGATGGAACGAATGATATTTTAAGATTCAATTATCAATTCAATCAATGAATCAATGCAACTCAATATTTATAATATTATAATTTATATTATTTCCAAATTTATTGATACAGATTCAATGTAACAGAATACAAGTGAATTACCTGTAAGAGACGGGTGAGTTTCGAGTCTCTGTAGGGGATGTGTTTGGACTTCCCGTCGACCAGCGCCGAGATGACATTCCCTAATGCCGACAGTGACAGATTGATCTTGGTGGCTTCCTTTAATCTCTCCCCGGTTGCTCCCGTCTTGGCCTGGAATAGGTTCGTGGGTTATTAGGGATGAAGTACTCCTAGTTTGACTCATCAACTCAATGTGAGGAATAGTATCTAGGAAACAGGGAACAACAGCCCAGAGGGAATCAAAAAGTTCCATCAGGGGGATTCAGTGACACAAATGATCATAACACTTGAATAATGCGCTATAGTAAATCCACAAATACGTCATACGATGCAGACAATCTAGTCGAAAATGCCGAAAATCCGATGAACAAATTTTATAATAATTCATTGGAAAGATCCACCTAACCTTCAAAAATGGATAAACTTCAAACTTTGGAAATCTTAAAAATGTTCTAAATATTATATCGAGTATAGAGATGGGAAGGGTGAATACTATACCCATTCTTATTCCTACCCAAATATAAATCTTCTCACCTGTCTTTCACTGCCAGCCAGATCGACTAGATTCAATTTGCCCCTCCTGATATTGTCCTTGTCGTCATCAGTCAGCGATGACGTCATCATCTCCAAGCTGATCGAGAAGATGGAGTGCGACCTCGACGAGTCGGCGTTCATGAGGGTGGCGCCGGTGGCTCGATTGCGCCACCCGCAGTCCATGAGACGTTCGCAGTCGGCGACGTTCTGAACGGGATGCTGGGATAGTTCTATGGGAGTGAGAGAGACAGAGATATAAAAGTACGGCCGCATCCATTTTCACTTGCGAAAAAATGAATATGGTCAGAAATGTCGAATTTGAGATAAGTGATCCAAATCTGCAATTAATTGAATTTTTATTAGAAAACTATATACTTCAAAATCATTCCGTTATCCAACATGGGTTGTTTAGGTGTATCATTAGATTCCATATACATCTTTTTCCAACTCAATTCGATTCAAAATTATTATATCTCAACTTATTTCAGTGAAGAAATTCGATCAGAGTTGCCTTTTTGATATGTCCCTTAATCGACCCTCATTAGTGCTATCAACCAATTTTTAAAACTCACCCTGTACATAAACTCCTTTATCCGCTTGCTCCTTCAACGCCAATCGTTTCTTCGCATCCTTCCCAAGCAGATCCCGAATCTCCTCATTATAAATCTCCAGATACGAAGCGTAAACCAGATACTTGGTACCTTCCGCTACCGATATCGCCTCGAATATGTGCTCGAACGCCCGTGGGATGATGCCTCGTTGTGACGGAGGATCGGGAATTCCCTGCATGGAGAAACTCTTCCCGCATCCGGTCTGTCCATAGGCGAACACAGTACTGTTGTAACCTTCCAAAACTCCCTGTTGGAATACAGGACAGGGATATAAGTATACATGTTGTGTATGAGACACTGGGACTGTTACAATACTCTTAAACCCTTACCGCGACTGTCACTTGAAATAACGGCCTAGGCCTAGCTAGCTCTAATCACGATTCGAGCTGATTGGTTAATTATTACTAAACGGGCTGAATACGATAGCAGCATGTCTAGTATTCTCAGCACAAATATAGATACGGTATAAGACACAGTATTGTAATCTTGAAGTCTGTGGCATTGTCATTATTCTCTAATAGTATTACCGATTATCAAATCCACGGACCTAGCCTTACCAGAACGTCATATTAACGTGGCAGCAACATATTTTGTTCGTAGCATATTTTGTCGCTACACCGAACGAGGGTATATATTTCGACACAGAGACTTGAAATGACCCTCTCACTGACACCTAAAGCAAGCATCATGCTTGCTTCAACAAGTGGGTAAGCAATCTCATTATAGATATGATCTATGGTATATTTTGACATTTTGATGAAAATACGTGTATAACGACCCTTCACTCGACATCTACAACAAGTATCACGCTTACTTCAACGAGCGGGTAAGCGATCTCATTACAGATCTGCTCTATAGTATATTTTTACAAAAAGACGTGTAATGACCCTTTAACTGGCATTTGCAACAAGTATCATACTTACTTCAACGAGTGGGTAAGCGATATCATTATAGATCTGCTCTGTCGTGGAGTTAATGTGGTAGACCCCGTCGAAGGTGAACGATTTACGAGGCGCCGAGTTGTCGTTCGGGTTGACTATCGAGCAGGAGCACAGTTCGTTGTCCATGAACACGACGCACTGGAATCACAATCAGACTGTTAGATATAGACGTATTTAGGGTGCTGAACCGACATTCCGGGGTTCGATTCCATCATGGTCGATTGTCCTCATCGAGGTTCAACATGGTTTCCCGGGTTCATTATCCTAATGAACAATAGGATAGTTGTGGAAGCTATACTAATATCATATACTACATAGATATACCACCAAAAGACAGTTCACGCTTATGAGAAAATGAGATTCAATTTGTATTCAAGACTTTTATTTTTGAGATTTTCCAAAACACATCCTAAGATATTTCTGCAAAACGGTTCAAACATATTTAAAAATGTATTTACGATGTATAATTCCCTGAAGATCACGTAGAGTTCATGGATTATTATTTTACCTTGCATTTCATATCTTTCTCCCTGTTGTTCATCGGGCGACATCGGACGATTACTTTCACCGACTCGGCCATCTTCGGTTATTATCGTGTCTCAGTTGACGTCAGTATTTGAGAGATTTTACCTGAAACAATTGAGATAGTTGCGATTAGTTTAAAACAAGTATTATTCCTCGTGACCTTGATACGGGGACGGTGTAGAGTGAATACCGGAATAAAGCTGACTCGGTCGTGTGGCATGGGCTTCGGGGTACTTTTCAATGGAATGTGGTTAGAGTTCAGGGAATGCTGGACACCCAAACCCATCTCACACAACTGAGTATCTTTATTCCTGTATTCGCTCTTGAGCGTGCCCTCCAGTAACAGGTTGATTAGAATATAGAAATACATTTGTACTTTCAAAATACATACTCTTTAAATGATCATGTCTTAAATTCAAATAGAGAATTTATCATATTTGTTCAGAATCAATACAGTATATATATTTAAATTCTGTAATGGTGAAATGTTGTAATTTCGTTTTAACAGTTATTATATATAATTAATCATCTATTTATTGGGTTTAACGACGCAATGCTATGATAACTAAGATCAATATTGGCGTCGGATGAATGATTAATGAGATGCTGAGATATTGAGACGAAGGTTTCTTAGGTGATGGAAAGGATAAAGGAAGGAACCGGTCGTGGTGTATTGTATACCGTAGGATCCATTCCGAAATTTGCCTATTCTACACAGAGCAACCACTAAAATCCTTCATAAAGATGGGCGGTGGCGGGGATCGAACCAAGGCACGACCTACCCTCATCTCCCGGTCAAATGGTGTGTATTAATAAATAATAGATTTAATTATAAAATTGTTGAAATTCATTAGAACTTTGGTATCTCTAATCATTTAAAAGATATCGTCAAAAAACGTTATCCTTCCCTAAAATCAAAACCTGCATTCACTTTCACTTCTAATTCAAACCATTAACGGTAATCGAACCCCCGGTCCCCTGATCCCTATTCTAAAATGTGAAAGTGGCATATCACGATAATAATCGATCACACAAACATCGATACATATCGATTATTTCAAAAAGTGGAACACAGACATGTATAGGTAAAAGTGTGAAATAGGCTACAGTACCAGGGTGTTGAACATCCCCTATTGTTGCATCATAACAATCAAAGCTAACATCAAACGGTTATTTATAACCAGGAAAGAGGAAGGCGCGAACCACCTGTGCGTTAATGGTGAGGAATAGGGGGGACGGTCGCTCGGAACCTTCATCTCTCGTGGATACAAGTCACACACGAGAGATGAAGGCGCGAAACACCCGTGTTATTGTGGTATGGGATAGGGGGGACGATCGCTCGGAACCTTCATCTCTCGTGGATACATGTATTTAGTAACATTACCGAGATATGAAGGCTTGAACCACCCGTGCGGTAATGGTGTGGAGTAGGGGGGACGGTCGCTCGGAACCTTCATCTATCGTGGATACTAGTATATAGTAATACCAACCAGAGATGAGGAAGCGAAACTTCTGTCGGTAATGGTGAGGGATAGGGGGGACGGTCGTTCGGAACCTTCTCATATTGTGGATAAATGTATATCAAAGGTGTTGTTGACTCTTAGGGGTAATATTGACAGGGATGTCTACGTGCTGGGGGGAAGGGGGGGGGGGTTGGGGGGTTTGACCCACTTGGCCTCGATAGAAAGGTGACAATTCATTTAGGGCATTCAATTATTAGGAATGATAGGCATAAACTGATTATGTTAGTAATATCTGAATTGAGTATAGCTTAAAATGGGTCAATGTGATTTGCAAATATATTTGATTTTATGTAGTCACCCATGCTGGTGTCGTTGTTCTTGTTGCTGTTGTTTTTTGTTCGCGCGCACCAATTTTTACCATTGCTTATACATTTTAATAAATCATTCAATTGTAGAAAAACAGTAAATCGCTTGTCAACATATATGTTACACAAAACTATTATAATTATAATTATAAGTATAATTGGGAAGCTCTGAAGAGCGTATACCGGAATAAAGTCGACTCGGGCGTGTGACATGGGCTTCGGGGTACTTCTCAATGGAATGTGGTTAGGGTTCAGGTATAAGGTTGGACACCCAAACCCATGTCACACAACCGAGTCGACTTTATTCCGGTATACGCTCTTCAGGCGCCCTAGTAAATGACTCTCACTCATTTTGGTATTTCATATCTTTCACTTATTTTTTTTCTCGACAAAATTCAGCCCTACATAAAACAGTGAAAACAGCAATACTTCCTTCTACTTGCATTAGCTCCCTACATCAATCAGCAGTCCTATTTCATTCTACCACGTTCTAACAGATCGACACGACCAAGCGTTAGTGGTAATCAATAGGGAAGACGGTCAATCGTAACATGGAAATGTATTATTTGTTTTAAGAGCGCATGGGATCGCCAATTGAAATCATTTGTTTTTGGTGCTTTAACTATGGTATAACAAACCAAAAATCTAATGATAATAATAATAAAAATAATTTATTTCGTCTTTTTGATTCCAAAACAAGATATAAGACAGTCAATATTTTACACAAAATATTACAAATTACAATATTATATAATTATGTACTTTTTTGATACCTTTAGAAATAACCGCACTGAGCGCCGGTTTTACGAATCTCAGTCAATTGTTAATCCTCTAACTATTAGTTAAGCTACGAAAATAGCATGATTAACCAACGTTGATAAAAACGCCAACTATCGCTCAATCTAGTGACAATCAGTTAGTAAAACTGAACTTATAAAATTATTAAATATTAATCCAAAAAAAATCAAAATATGCAGTTGAGCAATGAGTAGTTTTTTAGCAGTATTATGGAGATTGTATGTTCGTCAGGTTACCATAGCAACTAGAAAAAAAGTTTTGTTAAACAAACTAGTAGTGAAGTTGTGATTGGAGAACACAATTTGGGAAACATTGTTGTCCGCTTATTACAACAATGTATGACATCACTTGAAAGTTGAAATACATCTAACGTGCGAAACTTCCACGTTATAAGTTGAACAGTGAAAATGTATGTGTTATTGTAGCACTAGGAAAACGCCATATATGCGTTCTTAGACGAGCGAATAGTAATAGTATGGGTAAAAATGGGTAAAAACTGCTTCGAGTGGTACCAATTTAGCACATTTTATGTTTTTTATTAAAAATGGCTGACCCGATCAAGCTGAACATTTTTAGAAATGTGTATCAAAATGTAATTCAACTTCACGCAAAATTTCATTTTTATGGAAAATAAAAATATTTTCTTCTTTTTCCGCTATGTTATTCTAATGGGTATTTCTGAAATTTCTAAAATTCATTAAAAAAAACGTTACCCCCCGGTTATGCCAAAAAACTATACAGATCCAAGTTGGATGAGGAACCATGTGGAAAAAAGTTTAAAGTTGATAGCTGTAGCCGTTTGACCTGTGGAGAACCGACAAAAAAAACATTAAAAAAAAAACACAAAAACGAACACCAATTTTTTTCAGTGTGTCAAATTGAATCCTCGCTAAAGCTCGTCTAATTTTAATGTTGATATCCCATTCTAGAGTAATTAATTAACAACTGGTGCATCGCTGAATGGACTCCAATGCCCTCTTAATGAACGTGTTTTATCCAAAGCTGGGAGTGAATCAATAACGGCGAGATTAGGATCGGAAATACTGCGTTAATTTTAAGAGCTTTTTATAAAAAGTTATTGATTGTCTTGTATTGTATTATTGTATTGCAAGGGAAAGTAGGTTACGGACTAATGGAATGATCTGCATATGACTTGTATAGACATAGTATATATGTGTATATATATATATATATATATATATATATATATATATATATATATATATATATATATATATGTATATACACATTGCTTCAGGGTTTTCAACGCGTATTATAAAAACAAGGACAAATTCAAATATAAAATAGCTTTATTAAATTGAAAACCCTGAAGCAATGTGTAACTATAATATTGAACGCGAAAGTTTAAAGAACCTGATATATATATATATATATATATATATATATACATGTATATACAAATATGCATCACGGGAAAGAGAGTTTTAAATCATATATATATATATATATATATATATATATATATATATATTATGTATATGTATATATTATGGTATTCAGTATGTAGACCTGCGTACGTGTATTCATTACTTTTCGAAATCAACGAGCTAGCTCCAAAACTCAGTCAAATCATATGTATACAAAAACCCAAAATAAAAAATGTTGCTTGCTAGGAAAATGGGAGGTCAGACAGAGGGTAGAGGGTAGATCGGACCTCGGTACAATCGTTCATCAATTACATATAGGTTTCTCGTAAGTTTCCTCTATAGCCCCGGTAAATGCCGAGATGTTTCGACAATATAAGCCACGACCGTTTCATTCCAACTCTCCTCCCCACTACCTATACTAAACCTTCATCTCATCATCCCATCATCTGATTAATTATTCATCGGACGCCAATATATCCTGGTTACCATTTGTGCGTCTTTGAACCCAATATAAAATAGGTTAAAACAGATAATTTTACCATAATCATATATATACTATTAGATAATTCTACTTTCATCCGTAGCAATAATTGGGAAACAATAATTCAGTATCAAGTTTCGATGTTATTTGAAAAAGAGGAAGAAACAATAAAATTTTCATTTTTATTTTTAACCCTTCATTAATAATTATAAACTACGGGGTGTGCATTCCTGTACCCCGTTAAACCGTATAACTCAAACCCACAATTAAAAGTGACGGATGGCTGGTTGATAGGATAATACCTTTTGGATCTGTATTACCAGGATTATCCTAGTAATCGATAACTCGTACAGGAATGCGCCCCCTGGACTTTGAGATTTTTTTGTTACTCCTTGGAGGAATGAAAACTTACACAAAATTATACCGTAGGGTACTGTGATGTTTCATTTATATTAATCATATAAATCTCGGGGAAAAGTATTTTTCTTAGCCATATAGAACCCCGGGGGGGGCATTCCTGACAAGATAAACCCAGTATTACTTAAACCAGAAGTAAAAGGTGGCCGTGTATGGGCTGTTGATATAGGATAATACCCGCTTTCTTCTGTTTTCGTAATATCTCACCAAATCGGATTACGTACATGAATGCACCCCGAGTTGACAGAAATTATTAATTAGTATAGAGAGAATACCTCAGGAAATATGCGGCAAATTTTACCAAATGACCTACAGATGTCGACGCACCGTAAAACCCAAATATTCATTGATTCATTTAGTAACGTACAAAATTCACGATGAATAGTCTTATAAACCAACTGCCCCACTTTCTTCAGAGAGAATAGTCTTATAAACCAACTGCCCCACTTTTTTCAGGGAGATTCTACTTTATTGTCTGATTGTTCTACAGAGTATGATTAATCTCAGGGATAAAGCCTTCTTATCCTTACAAATATACAACATTTAAAACATTGACTTAACAGATGCTCAACACGTCCCATGTTATAGGCCTACGTTACTTCACAAGATTCAAAACCCTTTCATTATTGCCTGAAGTTACTTCAACCATCGCTATACATTCCTAGAGCGCTGCTAGCAGTCAAGTTTTAGACTTGACTGCTAACCCAGGCAAGTATCCGTCTTACCGTCGACTGAAGCACAATCGCCGAAACGATTTTCAGCACCCTTTGCGGTGAACGACAGTACTACAGGATAAAGGGTGTGGGGAGGGTAGAAACAAAGGAGTGGGGATGAATCCTGATTCAACGTGAACTGTCGATGATTTAAAGTCAATAGACCGAAATAGAATAAGAAAATCAAACATTTGCCACTCGGTTGTGAATTTCTAACAAGAGAAAATAATTAATAATATGAACATATATTATCAAGTACTTTTTTAAAAGTAGACATGTCTGTAGTCTAGGCTAATACCGAGATGGTTCCTACAATAAGTCGGCCATGACAGCTTCCTTACCACTATCCATCCCATTACCCAAGAACCTTCATCTCATCATCCCATCATCTCATTAATCATCCATCCGACGCCAGGAGATCTTCGCTATCCTTACAGTGTGTCGTTAAACCCAATATAAAAAAGTAGGCATGCCCAACAACCATGATAATAAATCAGATTATGTTAATTTAATACCAACATTAAAACGATTAAAACAACAAATACAAAGAACTCATCAACATAATAATATCATGGCAACTTACATGTTTTCCAGGCTAGCCAACCCTTCATGATTCACACAAACCTTGCATATCTAAGATATATTCACATCTGTATCCACGTAAGAAGAATTTCCCGATCGACCGTCTCCCCTATCCCACACCACTAGCGCACTGGTGTTTCAAACCTTCATCTACATCAATACAATTATATATACTAATATCCACGAGATATGAAGATTCCGATCGGGCGTCTCCCCTATCCCATATCATCACCGCACTGGTGTTTCGCTTCTACATCTTACATGGATACAAACTTATAAAGTCGAATTACAATATGGCGTGTTAGCTTTGTTAAGGTGGCAATGACCTTCGAATGTGGCGCGGGGAATAACCGGTGAACTGTGATGAACCGAATCGAATCGAAACGCTTTTCGAGTTATATCGATTGTAACCGAAATGTCGATACTATCCATGGAGTACTATCCATGTAATTAGAAAACTAATGAATAGTTAATAACCTGGATTGTCAGGGAGTTGGGAGTTTTTGTTAAAATAATTATAGATATACCGTGACTTTTTTAATATTTATCGACATCTGGCAGTCCAAACATCAATTTTTTTACTGAGAATTTGTACTAGCCAGGCTATATGCTTATTTTATAATATATCTATATATACTGGCGTCGGAATTGGGAGGGGGCAGGGGGCATTGCACCCCCCCCCCCAACTTTTGGCCAAGGGGGGACAAGAAAAAGATCTTGCAAGACTCAATATTTCAATGTTATTGAATATGTGGCACCCCATACTTCCTTCCCCCGCGGATCGCAATTTTTGAGCTTGCCTCCCCCCCTCTTTCAAAGTGTCCCGACGCCCCTGTATGTATATATATATATATATATATATATATATATATATATATATATATATATATATATATATATATATATATATATATATATATATATATGTATATATATATATATATATTATATATATATATATATATATATATAAATATATGATAATAAGTCACTTTTCGGTGACTTGCCCTTCCTTGAAACAGCTGGTGGCTCTAAAAGAGCCTTATGGGATTCGACGTTTCGGCTGGAAACGTTCAGCCATCTTCAGGAGTCGTTGTGGTGTGGTGGGCGGCATATATATATATATATATAAAATTATATATAAATATATATATATTAATGTATATGTATAACTGTTTCTGTAGAGACAAGACATGTGTATGTAATTATATTGTAGCCTTAATTCACCTTCTATAGAAAAATATAGTAATTTTGAGAATCTCAACATTCCTACTTTCAAAGCTTGCTGATCCTCTTTAAGAGGGTGCGTGCACGGTGCTTACACAATTCGAGAAATTCACCTTCACTGATGTTTTTCCATGTTCAAAAACTAATGTAATTGAATGAAAAGTTCACGTCTCCAAGATAATTTCATGCTCTTCAATTAGTATGACATTATATTTCAGTGAATTCAATCAGTTTCAAGATAATACGTCAATGAATTGTATCACATTCTTCTTCATCTTATTGACGTATTATCTCAAAACTGATTGTATTCACTGAAATAGAATGTCATATTAATTAAAGAGCATAACATTATCTTGAAGATGTGAACTTTTTATTCAATTACACTGGTTTTTGAACATAGAAAGAAATTAGTGAAGGTGAATTTCTCTATTTCTATAAGCATAAACCCCCTAAAACTGTATTGTGATAAAAGCAAATTGTTTTATTTTTCATGATTTTTCTTTTCAAATCGTAAACCAGAACGAGCTCGAAGAAGATCTAGTATTATAGAAAAGAAATACAAGTACACGGTAGGCCTATATAGAATCTATTAGTGAAAAATGAAAAATTCACAACACAGCTCAAATATACTTCTACAATACAATGTAATAAATATGTATATAATAATGTACTCTTTATTCTAGATAAAGTGCATTGTCCCGATTGAATATTATACTAAACAAAGAAGAAAATAGACTGTCTCGTGTTGTGTCCAAGTCCAAGTCTTATGTCCAAGTTTGTATGAACAGCTATCTTGTACGAACATTTTATGGATCAAGAGAACACGGAAGTATATATCACGAAATATATTATTATCCACGATATTTAAGATCGTCTACAAACTCAATAACTGTAAACACTTCAATATATATATATATATATATATATATATATATATATATATATATATATATATATATATATATATATATATATATATATATATATATATAATATATGAATTCATTCTTTGGAGAAGTGAACTGTGAATTGATATACAAATATTTAAACTCAATGAATTAAAGAAAACAACTATTAAAATATCCATATAAATAACTACATAAAACTGTTTAAAGATCTAATATATATATATATATATATATATATGTGTGTGGGGGATGTTTTAGCCATGTCATAAAAGATACGATAGGCACATATACATATATAATTTCAGTTTCTAAAGTGGTGCCGTAGATAACTGTGCCATTTATTAACTTCCCAATAGGTCTTGTCATAAATATTACAAATTACCTATATTGCATGTTTGGCCAGCCTTACAGCTACTCTCCAACCAGGGTGAATTTCTCTAACGGAGTGTCAGTGACCTATACCCTCTTAAATAATACATGATTTCCTCTTCTCACATCACTCAAAAATAATCAAACTTCATCGTCTAGGTCTGTATAGTCACTGAAGACTATCATTTATTATTGAAAATTATAACTTTAGGAATGTAGTGTAACAGGGCTGTATACTTGTACCATAGCTATAATTATTGCCATGTATAGCCAATAGCTATAACTCGAAACATAATTAACTAACAATTGGTTGATTAATTTTAAAATTTAGATTGGTACAACCGACTCTGTGGGGTTTTCTGGATAACATAAATAATTTGTATTGGTCCCTGGCTTATCAAAAATTTGACAGGATAATAATCAATAGGCCTATGGAATACAATTGTTAATATTAATATACATGTAGGCCTAAATGGAATATAATTGTACAAGTGAGAAAAATAAGTGAGGAATCAAAAATTGAAATAAATAATAATAACCGTAGAATATGCTTAAAAAATAAAAATGATTAAAATTGAGAAAATAACCAAGGAAAATAAATGAAAGTTGAAATATTTGAGGATCTTACTAAAAAAAAGTGGAAAAAGAAAATTAATCATCACAAAAAAGTAGATGACAAAGTTTTTAAAAATTCCTTTTTTTTTTTTTGGGAAAAAAAAAAAAAAAGGAAAAATTTTTTTTTTTTTTTGAATTTAAAAATTTTAAAAAAAATTTTTTATTTAAAAAAAAACCTTTCCAAAATAAAAATTTTAAAGAAAAAAAAAAAAAAACTTATTTAAAAAGAAATTTCCAAATTATTTTAAAAAGGGGGGGGGGGGGGGGTTTTTTTTTTTTTTTTTTTTTTTTTTTTTTTTTTTAATTTTTCCATAAATTTGTTTTAAAAAAATTTTTTTTTTAAAATTAAAATTTGGGGGTTTTTTAAGGGGGGTCAAAAATTGGGGGGTTTAAACAAAAAAATTTGAGGTTTTAAAAAGGGGGAGGTAAAAAAAAATTCCCCAATGGTTGGAAAAATTTTTAATAAATTTTTCAGTGGCCAGGGTTAAGTACTAAGGGTGTTTTTTTAAGGAGGAAAAAAATGAATAAAATTTTTTTCCCCTTTAATTTTTTAAAAATTTAAAATTTTTTTTGAGAAAAACCAAAAAATTTTTCAATTTTAAAAATTTATTAGGATTTTTCAAACCTTTTTTGGAAAATAAATTTTTCAAAAAATTTTTAAACCCCGCTATTTTTGAAACTCCCCCCCCCATGGGGTTTCCCGGGGCAAATTAAAATGTGGAAAATTTTTAAAATTAAAAACCCGTAAAATTTTGTGTGGGAAAGAAATTTTTTGGAAAAAATTTTTTTATAAAAAATTTAAAATGTCAAAATTTTTTAAAAATTTTGAAAAATTGAAAAAAAACAAGTTTTTGGAGAAATTTACCCCAAGGAAAAAATAAAAAAATTTTAAAAATTTAATAAAAAAATAATTTTTTTAAAATAATAATAACCCCAAATTTTTTTAAAAAGAATTTTAATTTATATTTTGTTATTTTTTGATTTTTTTTTAAATTTTTTAAAATTAATTTAAATTTTATTTAATTTTTATTAAAAAATTTTTTTAAAATTGGTTTTTCCCTTAAATTAAAAAACCCCAAAACATTTAATTCGAGGGAAAAATGTTTCATTTGAATGCCCTAATGTTAATAAACCTTTCCCCTTTTATTCGTTTTTTTCAAATTTTAGGCCCCCTTTTAAAAATACCGGGAAAACCCACTTTTTTTTTGAAAATTTCCCATTTAACTCTTTTTAAAACTTTTAAAACCCCTTTTTGGAATTTTTACCAAGGGGAAATTGAAGTCTTTCCCCGGAAAAATGATTTGCTTTTAAATTTTTTTGTTTACGATAAAAAACTTTAAGTTATTTTTAAAACTTAAAATTATAATATGGCAGTCACCCCCCCTTTCGTTTCTTTTTTCCCAAAACCCGGTTTTTTAAATAAATTTTCCATTCCTAAAAAAATTTTTTCCATTATTTTTACTTACTGGGCCCTTTAATTTTCATTATTTGTTTTTTTCCCTTTTCTTTTTCCCCCTTTCCTTTTTTCCCCCCCCTTATTTTTTTCAATTTTAATTATTAATTTAAAATTTTTTTATTATTTAAAAAAATTTTTGAATTAAATGGTTTTAAATTGCGGGAAAGAAATTTAAAAATTTTTCTAAAAAGGGTGGGGATTTTCGGTTATTTAAAAATATTTAAAAAAAATTTCGGAAACCGAAAATATTTTTCTAAAAAAAAAATTTTTTAATTAAAATTAATAAAAAAATAAAAAAAAATTTTAAAAAATTTAAAATAATATATTAATAAATAAAATAAAAAAATATTTTTTATATAAAATATTAATAATATGTTTTTAAAGATTTCGGGGTTTTTTGGGTAGAAAACAATTTTGGGGAAATAACCCTTTAAATCTTATATTTTAAATTTTTTTTAATATATTGATAAAAAAAAATTAAAAAATAAAAAATTTATGAAAATTTTGGTATATATAGATTAAAAATAATTAAGTTTAAAAGAAACATTTTTTTAAAATGTTTTTTTTTATATATTAATAGTTATATCCCCTCTTTTATTCCCGTATAATTATTTTTTATTTTTAAAACAAATAATTAAATATTTTTAACATAAAATACCGAAAAAAAAATATTCAGAAAAAACTTTCCAAAATTTGAATGGTTTAAAACATCAATAATTAAATTTTAAAAAATCATTTTTTTTTTTCACCCTTCCATTTGATATTAATAATAATTTTTAGGGAAGTGGCCTTTGCCCCTTAAAAGGGGCCTAAAGGTTCCCCCCCCAGCCCGGATCGCTTGAAAAAAATGTTTTATAAAAGTACTAAGGAAGTGGGGGGTTTGGGGGTTCCCGGGTCCTTTATCAATTTTTTCCCATCTTTTTTTAAGGTTAATTTTTCCAGGGGGTTTTAAAAATTCCCAACCCCTCCACAGTTTAAAAATTTTGAATTTTGGAAAAAATTTTAAAAATTTTTTACCTAATTTTCATTAATTTTAAATTTTTTTCCCCAAAAATTTAAAATAATTTTAAAAAGTAAGAATAATTAAATGTTTTTTAAAAAGGGGGGCCGGGGTAGAAAAAATTAATTAAATCATTTATTTAAATAAAGGGGTTTTAAAATTTGTTTGCAATTTTTTTCGGGCCCCGGGTTAAATTTAAAAAAAAGGGGAAAACGGACACAGTGTTAACTTTCCAAATTTTCCCGGACAACGATTTAAAGGGCCTTGAAAACCCCAAAAAACCCCCATAGCCTCCCTAAAAATAATAAAAATAAATTCTTTTCCCCTCCATAAAATAAAAGAATCAAAAGGGGTTTTTTCCCTTATTCCCCCCTTTTTTGATGTTTTGTTTTCGACGAAACCCAGTTTTTAAGGTAAAAAGAAATAAAATTTTATTATATATTTTTAATATAATTATAAATTTATTATTTTAATATAATTATATGTTTTTTTAAAAAAATTTTTATTTTCTTTTTTAAAAAAAAATTTTTTTTAAAATTTAAATAAAAAAATTTTTTTAATTCGGGGACCGTTTTTTCAATTTGGTTCTTTTAAAAAAAAACTTTTTGGGCCGATTTCTTCAAAAAAGCCACCCCGGCAAACTTTTTTACATAATTTTTTTTTAAAATAAAATTATAAAATTTTTATAAAATTTTTAAAATTTTGAAAAATTTTTTGGGGGGTTTTTTATTCGAAAAGGATAGCAAATTGAACAAAACGAAAAAATTTTTAAAATTTTTTCCCAAATATTTTTAAATTTTCTTCTTTCACCCCCCCCAACCCCAAAAAATTTCACCTTACATTTTCAATTTTTGGTTTGGGGTTTATTTATAAAATTTTTTTACTGACCCCTTTTGGGCCTCGTTAAAATTTAAATTATTTTAAGGCAATGGTTTGTGCTTAAAATTTTCGGTTAAAATAAAATCAAAAATTGGAAAAATTTGAAATTCTTTTTTAAATATGGGTTTTTTATTTAAAAAAAATTTAAAAATTTTTTCCTTTTTTCTTTCTTTAAAACCAAAAATTAAAAAGTAAAAGGGGAATAAAAAACCCCCCGGGGAAACAAAAATTTTCTTCAAAATATGGCTTTCTTTTTAAAAATTTTTTTAAAAATTTATCTTAATCAATTTTTAAGATTGAAAAAAATCCCCCTAAAAAATAAAAAAAAAAAAAAAGATTATTTTAATTTTTGACGTATAAATCATTTAATTAAAAAATTTTAAATTTTGGAAAAAAAATTTTTTATTTAAATATTTTACAAAAAGGCCCCAATTTTAAAATTTGTATTAATATCCGGGTTGTTTTAAATGAAATTCCAAACAATTTCTTCCAAACCCCCACCCGCAAAAAATACGGGTCCCAAAATCTCGAGGAAAATTAGGGGAAAAAACCGGGGAAAAAAAAATTTTTTTCCCCCCCTATTCCCATACCCCAAAAATTACCTACCCTCATTAATAAAACCAACCCTTGATTGGGCCCAAATATACGGGGTTTTTTAAAAATAAAAAATGAAATAAACAACTTTTGGATTTATTTTTGGATCAAATCGGGGGAAAAGAAATTTAATTCAAGAAAAAAAATTTTTTTTAATTTTTATATAATTATGTACAAGATTTCATGGAAAAAGTATTTTTTTTTTGTTCCTTAATTAAACAAAAAAAATTTTTTTTTTGGCCCCCCCTAAATAGGTTTAAAAAAGGGGTTTTTTTTCAAAAATTTTTTAAATTTACCTTTTTGGGGGGGAAAAACCCAGGTTTCTTTAAAATTTTCTTTTTCCAATTTTTTTAAAAACCGGTTTTTAAAAAATTTTAAAATTTTTTAAAACCAAAAGAAGTTTTTTTAATTTGAAAATTTTTTAAAAAATCCTTTTTTTTTAAAACGGTTTTTATTTTTTTCAAATTTTAAAGAAATAAAATTTTTAATTTGTTCTTATTTTTTTTTCACTAAACCTAAAGACCCACAAAAAAAATCCCTCATAACCCCTTTTTCCCTTTAAATTTGGCAAAAAACTTTTTGAATAAAAAAAAAAAAATGAAAATTATCCAAAAAATTATAAAATTAAACCCCTTTCAAATTTATTAAAATGGGGGGTAAAAAATTGGGTTTTTCCTTAAATTTTTCCCCCCCCCCCCCCCTTTTTTTAAGGGAAGATTAAATCACCTTTTTATTTAAATTAAAATGTGATCTGACCTTATAACAGAAGGTTGGTTTTTTTTAAAATGGGGGGGGTTTTTGGGGGGGGGGGGGGGGGGGGGGGGTTTTTTTTTGGTTTTGGGGGGGGGGGGGGGGGGGGGGGGGGGGGGGGGGGTTTTTTTTTTTTTTTTTTTGGGGGGGGGGGGGGGGGTTTTTGGGGGGGGGGGGGGGGGGGGGTTTAAAAATTTTTTTTTTGTTTTTTTTAAAACAAAATATGGGTGGTTAAAAGCACCCCCCAAAATACAAATTTTAAATTTCTCAAAATCCCTTTCTTATATCATTACCGCGATATTTTAACTTTTAAAAAAGTTTTAAACCCAAAAAGTTTAATTTAAATAAAATTTTCATTCAATAAAAGGGCCTAGAAGTAAAAACCCTATCAAAAAAATTAAAATTTTTTTAAAATCTGATAAGAAAACCCCTTATTTCCCCCCCCCAAAACCCCCGATTACAATCAATGAAAATACCTTTCTAGGGGAAAACAACAAAAGGGCTAGGGGGGGAAAAATACCAATTAAGAAATTTTAGAGGGGGAAAATGGGGGAAAACTTTTGTTTTTATTTTTAGGATAATCAAAATTATAGGGTTTATCGTTTTTTTAAACCCTTCAGATGTAATTTTTGGGAAAAAATTAAAAAAAAAAAATGAGACGAAAAAAACCCCCAAAATTGCCCCCAAAAAAATGATTTTTGTTTTTTTTTTGGAAAGGTAACAAAAAAAATTCCCAATTAACTGATCCCGTGCACTTTGGATGAACCCATTTTTTTTACCAAATTTGGTTGCCCCACTTTTTAAAAAAAATTTTCTTTTTCCAAATTTAAACCATAAGAAAAAAGGGGAAAAACAACAATTTTAAAATAAAATAATGCCCCTTATTCCCCCCCCAAAAATCATCGTTTTTATAAAAAAATTTAAATGCATTTTTAAATCCCCCCGGGGAATAAAAAAGTTTTAATTTTGTTTTTAAAAAAAATTTTGATTTTTTAAATTCAACACTCCAATCCCCCCAAACCGAAACATAAGGTTTTTGCGATTTATTCTAAAATTTAAATTATAAAATTATTTTTTTTTTAATTTAATTTATTTAAAAGTTCCCCCAAAACGAAAAAAACCCCTGCATTTAAATATTTACGGGTATAAAAATTTTTTTTGAAAAAAAAAAAATGAATAATTAAATGAAAAAAAACAAATAAAAAAAAAAGGAAACTTTAAAATTTTGGGGGAGGGCCTTAATGAAAAGATAGTTAAAAAATAAAAGGGGTTAAAATTTTTTTGTTTATTGATCAAAAATTGTTTTAAAAAAGTTTTTTTTAAAAAAATTTTTAAAAGAGTGGGGAGGGGAAAAAGAATAAAGGGGGGGTTTTTCCCCAGGTACCGGGGTTCTGGGGTTTTTTCCCCCTTTTAAAAAAATTGGGGAGGGCCCTAAAAAGAAGGGGATTTAAATAAAAAACCCATAATTAATTCATCTTTTTCCCCTATTAAAAAAATTACCCCCAAATAAAAATTGTCTCTTTTCATTTTTAATTTCAATAAAAAATGAAAAAAGGGAAATTCTTTATTTGGGAAAACCATTTTGAATCTAAACCTATAGTAAAAAAAAATTTTTGGGGTTCAATTTAGTTTTTTAATATTCTTTTTTTGGTTTTTTCTTTAAAACCCTTATGGTTTCCAAAAAATTGAAAATTTTAAAAAATTATCATTATGTTTTTTATTTTAATGGGATAAATCAACCATTTTCTGTTCCCAATAAAAATGGGGGTGAATTTGGATTTTTTCCTTGATGAAAAAAGGCAAAAAAAAAATTTTTAATGGGAAAGGAATTTTTTGAAAAATAGGACTCTTTTCCCTTTTCAAGTTCTCAAAAAATTTTTGAATTTGGGAAAAACCCAAAAAAAAATTAAAAAACCCCCCCCAAAGGCTGCCTAATTAAAAACGGGGACTTAAAAAAAAAAGAATCCCACAAAAATTTTATTTTTTAAATAAATTTAACCAATCCTTTATAGGGGAAAATTTTTAAAAATTGGTATTTTTAACAAAAAAACAAAAAATTCATAAATTTCTGTTTAAAACCGTTTTTTTTTAACACCCCACTTTTTACCAAATTTTTAAATTAGAAAAATTTTTTAATATAAAAAAGTTCTTTTATTAAAAATTTCCCAAATTTTAAATTTGAATAAAAGGGGTAAACTTTAAATTTTAGGCAATATTTATTAAAAATTTGGGTGTTGAGTTTTTTTTCCCATAAAAAATAAACCGGGGTGAAAATTCTTTCGTTCAAGTTTTACTTTAAAAAACTAAAATTATTTTTAAAAAATTTTTATCTTAACAAAAAAAAGGGGATAACACCTTTTTGTTTTTATCGGGAGTATGGAACTTATTTTTTCAAACAGCTTTCAAGAAAAATTTTAAAGCCCCTCGTAATTTAAAAAATGGGGAGGGATCCCTTTTCTGAAAACATTAAAAATGTTGGAATTGGGTTTTGTGTAAAGGCCATTGTTTTAAAATTTCTTGGTTAAGTGGAAGTGTAAAAAAGGTTTTTCCTCCGTCAAAGGGGGGGAAAAAAGGGGGAAAAAGGGGAAAAAAAAGAAAAGGAAAAGGGGAAAATTTATGAAACCGGGAAAAATTATTTTTAGTGCTATAATTTAAATATTAAATTTTTTAAGCCCCCTTTTTTTTGTTTTTTTGGGGTTTTAAATTTTTGGTGGAAAAAATTAACACGAAAATTTGAAATTTTTTTTGGTTAATTTATAAAGGTTTTAAAATAGTTAAAAATTGTTTAAGGGGCCCCAATTATTTTTATTTTTTAGGAATTTTTGCCCGCCCACTTCTGAAAAAAAATTTTTAAATTTTTAAACCCCTTAAATAAACAGAAAAAAAATTTTTTGAATGCTTTAAAATTTTGGGAATTAATTTTATTGAAAAAAATGTTTTTTTAAATTTTTTGGGATTTTTCGTTTTACTTTTTTTGGGGTTTGGAAAATTTTTAAATTTTTAACTAGCCAAAAATTTTTTTTAACGAAAATTAAAAAAAATAAAAACCTTACTTTCGGGGGGAAAAAAATTTCAACGAAAGTTTAAAAAATTTTACCCAATGAAAAATTTTTCCCCTGAAAAGGGGGGAAAAATAAAAAAATCCGGGAAAAAACTTTAAAATAGGGTTTATAGAAAATTAAAAAGGGGTTTCCTAAAAAAAAAATATTTTTTTTTACATTTTTTAAAAATCCAAAATACCTTCCAAGGGTAACCGGCCGCCGAAATTCGGGTTCACGTCCGTCGAAAAATTTTGAAAAAAAAATTAGGTTTTTTTAAACATTTTCAACTGATATAATATAAATGGATTTGTTTCCATCTTCCCATAAAATTTTTTTTTTCGGGAAAAACACTGTTTTTTTTTACCCCGGTCCGGCTTATTCCTTTTTTTAAAAATTTATGAAAAAAATGGGGGAAAGGGTAAAAAGGAAATAAATTTTTAAAAAATTTTTTAAAAAAAATTTTTAAATTGTCAAAACTTCAAACCATCAGCCCCTTTTTAAAAAAGTTACCAGGCAATGTTTCGTTGTTGATACATTAAATCTATAAAAAAACTAGGCTTACGGTGCTTTCATGGGGATTTCTTAATTAAAAAAACCCACCACCGTCTATAAAAAAAATTTTCGCCATAATCAAAAAAAGCCTAATTAAAACCACATTTTTCGCTTTTATTTATCTTTAAGTAAAACAGTTTCATTATTTTTTTAAAACCTTTGCGAATTGGATCTTTTTTAAATAGGTTCCCCTTTTTTTTGTTTGAAAAAATTTTTAGTTGGTAGATTTATTTTTAAAATTTTTTAACCCACCAATCTAAGGTTTTTTTAAAAATTTTTGGATTTTTTCAAAAAAATTTTAAACCAATTTGACTCAAACTATGGGTTAAGGGTTTTTTCCCGAAAAAAAATTTCTTTTCGGTCAAACCTCGACCTTGGGTCCCAAAAAAAAAAAGGAAAAAAAAAGCTTACCGGTAAATTAGGGAAACTTCGAACGCCTTAATCTAAAAAGTTGGGCTAAATTTTAAGCGATGAAATCAAAAATTTTTTTTAAAACTTTTAAAAAATTTTTTTGGTTTTTGGGGGTTAAGGGGTTAAAAAAGGGTGGTTAAATTGGGGTGAAAAAGGTTGTTAAGTTTTAAAGGGTTTTTAAAGTAAAAAGTGTTTTCAAAAATTTTAGGAACAAATTTTTTTTAATTTTTTATTATTTTGGCAAGCCCTCTTTTTTCTGGTTTTCATAAAGGATTAAGCATTTAGTGTTTTAACACACCCCCAAAAAAACATAAATGTATTTTTTATCAGTCTACACCTCGAAGATTTTTTTTATATGTTTCGATTTTTTTGGGTTTATTTTTGGGTTTAGAAATTTGGTGCTTTGGAACAGGGGGTTTTTGGGCCTCCCCCAAAAGCAAACTGCACTTACAAAAAAACCGAGAACTTTATTTTCTGACCTCTAAGAAAAATAAAAATTTCGGGGTTTAAGTTAAAAACCTAGATCTTTTTAAAAGGCGACGGGACCCTTTTAGGTAAGTTTTAGTGAGTTTAAAAGATTGATTCTTAATCCGGCAAACCGCGCTTAGTGCCAGCGGGGGAACCCCCCTTTCGATGGGCATTTTTAAAAAAAGGTTTTTATGGTTTCCCTCTGGTGGCTACCCGGGAGGTCCTCTAATTTGCCGACCGCCCCCCATTCCCTTTTCCCGTACCGGCCTAATTCTCCCACATGTCTTAATACCCGGCCTTTAACCCCAAGTACTAAGGGAAAGCAAAAACCCTTAAAAAAAGAAAATTATTCGGGGAAAACCCGAAAAAACTGGGCCCCTTTAAATAGCTATCTCGGGGGTCGAGGGGATTCCTTTGTTACTGCGCACTAGGCTAAGAAACCCCCCAAACCTGATCCCTAAGCACCCACAAAGGGGCTTAGGCATAGCGTTTCCAGTTTAGCGGCCTTAAAGGGAATCGTTCGTTAGGCTTATGGTAGAATCCGAAAACCCCTTAAAGTGGTATTTTAAATGGGGGTTCAAAATTTTCCCCAACCCCGAAATTGGTGGTTTTTTCCCGACCAGCCCCAAAGTTTTTTTTTACTCCATAAAATAACCTAAAAAACCCCCAATACA
This sequence comes from Brachyptera putata, assembly GCA_907164805.1. Classification (NCBI taxonomy): domain Eukaryota; kingdom Metazoa; phylum Arthropoda; class Insecta; order Plecoptera; family Taeniopterygidae; genus Brachyptera; species Brachyptera putata. The sequence goes on from OU015474.1 coordinate 5,481,684, forward strand.
AACCCTTTTTTTTCTTTTTAATTTTTGTACTTAATTAAAATTAAAAAAACCATTTAAAATAAATAAATAATAAATTTTGGGGGGGGGGGGGTTGGAATGAAGTATTGGCACTACTATAATAAATCAAAGATTCCAAAAAAATATTTTTAAAAAATCAAAGAAGAATCGAAGAAAAATGTTTTCCTCAATTTTCTCCTTCCCTATTTTCATCTCTATCTCAACGGTAATGTTTGAATTGTTCACGATCACTTAAATTATTAAATTTAGCAGATCTATTGTTTAATAAATTAATTACTTCAAAATGTATCGTTCATTTCGGTTTAGTACGATCACCCTTGTGGGGCTCCGTCTGGACGAATCTACCTTGTCATCCTAAGCCTTTATTGGGAAGGTAATATAAAACATTATGACCATGTCATTAATTCAGAACCTGTTGCAATCAATATTGTTCTCCTCGTCAATAAATCAATATCGTACAGGCCATAAATCCAACACAAAAGTTCTATATATTACATCAAGGTTCAAGGCCTCAATCAATAAAGTGTGTTGTTTGATGGATACTGATTTGTGTTTCATTCAAGTGCACAAGGTTCTTAAATAATTGGTTAAAATTAATGAAGAAAGTATTATATTACTGTGACGGGTGGATCTAGGGTGATCTAGGGGTGGTTCTAGGGTTGATCTAGGATGGAGACGAAGCTAGGACGAAATAAATTACGTCCATATCTCCAACAGGCCAGGACTTTGACTGGATATGTTTACTAAACGAGCTACCTGTCATGATAACATGTCTGCAGGTATCTATGTATTTTCATTTTCACTGACGTTAGCTACGAAATACGTCAAGTTCTTGCAGTCTAAGATATTTTGTCAAATTATCTTGTGTTACCACAGTATTTACCTCTTCTATTACACATTATCCAATCAAAGTCCCAGGCCTTACTCCTCTGGCTAGCTAGGCACGATATTTTAAGCGACAGTCGCGGTAAGGGCCCAGAATCGTCATGAGGGGAACTGGAGTTCGATTCCCGATATCACGACAGAGGTAGGCCTATTTCGTGGTTTGCCTCTGTCGGTCAAGTACTTCCAGAGACCATGAGTCATGACCTACGTCACGACTAAGAAAAAAAGCCGGGTCCTGGACCACAAATAAATTAATTATAATTTCTGAAATTGAGATAAGGATTTCTAGTTATCTCTGAAATTAGGGAGATAAATATCGTCATTATTCGTGAAAATCTAGTTTCAGGGTTGTAATGTCCTTTAATATCCGGCCACAGCTATCTCCTTCCAATGTCACAAACATCTAATGAAATGACTTTCTACGTCATCTTATTGAGAGAAACCATGAAAAGAAAAGTCTGTCTGGATTGTCGACCACAGCGGAAGTTGAACCCCGGTCTCCTAGCTACTAGCGGTTGATCTATGGACCAGACTCATTTCCGCCCTTGTGACTCTCATAGGACCGTGTGGCCTAATGGATAAGGCGTCGGACTTCGAATCCGAAGATTGCAGGTTCGAGTCCTGTCACGGTCGAAATGTTTTTGTAAATGATTAATACTCATTATATTAAATTTTTTCCGATGCTGTATATAACTATAGTATATATATTTGTTATCATTATATTTCAAATTATCTCAAGTATTGACACCTAAATTTAATTTTATTAAAAACATATTAAATTTTCGTTCTCATGAGGAAATGATTTTATTGTTCATACTAGATGAGAAATTAATTCTGCTAAGCCGGATTACGGTGTATTTTCGATTTACTATTATATTATCAATATTTTCTTGAATATGCTTATATTTTATATAAGCATCTATTAAGTGACGTAATTCATTGCAAACATGACAGTTCCACAAATTGATATATTAGGTCAATCACACTATTTGATAGTTCACCAGTTCACTGTCCTGCTATGGTTACGATTTGTTCTAGTCATTATGTTACTTGACATAATAATGCCTATTGTTTATTGATTCAATCATAATTTTTCAATTTCAATTCGTGGAGAGATATTTCGATAAAATTATTAAGAATTAATTACACGCCTAATACCCCAAATATTTTGATGTGCCGTTTTATCATCTTCCTCAGACTACTACTGAAAAAATCATAAATTTGAAGAAGAACAGTTGATCTACCGAAATGTATTGAAAAATATTCATCAGATCAATAAACAATCATAAATATATATATACATTAAAATATTCTATACTACTAGTAGGCTTACTTACCGTTTGGAAAGCGCTTGAGCAGCTACCCGTCAACAATGAAAATATCTTGAAAAGCCTGTTTCAAATGTTTTCCAGAAATGATTATCAATAACAATTGAAACAAGTCAATGACTGGGTCTTTACCCCGCACCGTGTCTTTCCATTGTAATACATCTACACTTTACACTCGGTCAGTAATTAATTAAAAAGCATCGAAACACAATATAAAATAAATCATAAAACGTCAGAAATGATTCAATTAGAAGTACAAACTTAACGGCATACTTATTTGCAATCAAATTCGAATTTCAAATCTGACGTTCTTTTTTTTCTAATTTAACAATGTGTCAAAATATTAGAATGATGTCTTTGTTTGGTATCTTAATCCGCGAGACCGTGACTCAATAATATTGCCGTATATTTTGTTATTTGTCTCGTCACTTTTGTTTATGTGAATGTATTGTTGTTCTAATTAACAGGTTTCTGTAGGTTATCACAGGTTTAATATCGGTATTGAACTTCACATATTTGATACACATATAATAATTATTGAAAACACATGCTCGGCGTACGAATGAAGGAAGTCAACTGAAACTTTTAATGAATGTACAGGTGGGTGGATATGACGTTGGCGCGCGTGCGCGAACGTAATCAACTACCCCTACCCCTTTACTCTGTTCCACAAACCAAGTTACTTTTATAACTGACGTCATTCTTTGTTTACTTATAATGTGAGTTTTATAGAAGAAAACGCTATAAACGCGTTATTGAATGTGCAGGAAATAATACTGAGTTATTGAGAATATACCAGAAGAAATATTGTGGGATAACTGTCAATCTATCTTATTAGTGTTAAAATTATTTCATTGTTAATGTTATGATATATTCTGAGTCGAAATGTAAGGGAACTCTAATGGAAGAAAGCGGGAAGAAAGTGAACCTTGAGGACTGAACAACAACATTTCAGCTTGCGGTGTTGGTAAACAACAGTCGACAACCGAAAACATCAACATATCTATTAACACAAACGTATCTCCAATTAAACCCATTTATTATAATTAAATATTTTTGATAAAATTTTATAACAATCAAGTAATATTTCTAGGATATATAAAAATGAGAGAAACAAATTGCACTAAATATTTCCAAATAGGCCTAGTCTAATAATATGTTATTTATACTATATATTCCTTAAATAATATTATAAATTAGAATAGTAAGTCAATAAAGCTGTGAATTCTGATATTGACTCTCAGTCAAGATGTTGACGTACTTGTACGCACCAGAGAAAATCATCTACCAACCAAATAATCGTGAAAACTTCGTTAATTGCGTAATCTCGCTACACCTTTCAAAGACTGAATGCTTTTGAAAGATCCTGTATCGTTCCTTATCGGAAACCTCGTGAAATGTTATACCACTGCTATACAAATATACCGGTGATTTTTGTGTTTGTTATATTGGTAGACGACTTCTCTCGTGTATGCAAGTATATTAGCGTACAATAGGTTTCTTCCACTGAATCGCACATATTTCATTTAGTGACAAATCAGTTTATTGGTGATAACTTTTGAATGGTGAAATATATCAAAATTCTAAAATATAAGAAACATAGATATTTTCAGTACCTATACAATCTTCTATTGTTCAAAAGTACTTAGAAAAAGAAACTGATTTTTCACTGGAACTAACCAAACCCGCTTTTAACAACAAATTATTTGTTCGTTGATCCATTCGACAGTTTGAAGAAGCCTTTACCATTTTAATTGCTGATCTGAGGTTCCTTCGTATAATTTATTACAAAACATATGGCTGAGACTTTGCCGTGGTCATAACGAAATGGAATTAAGTTGAATCGCAAATCGAGTATAAGACCTAAAATAAAAAGACGTTCGTGAATCATAGCATCTATTTTCTATAGTAAATTTTTGAAGACCAAGACAATTAGGGGTAAACTGTTGTGTATCGACCTTCAAGGTCGCCATTGAAGTGTTATCCTTGTGATCGTTTGTAAAGTGTGATCCTTAAAACAATTGAAGTAACAATGGCTTTTGTCCACAACAGAGTTCTAGTAAAACCAAAATTGTAAAAGAAATAATTGAAATTGGAATGCTCCAGATCTTAATTTTAAATATAGAACACATTTCTTACATAAATGAAGTAAACTTCGAAATAGTTCCATTTTCTAGGCCTACTGAAAAAAATTATGACATCACACGCAGTGATACAGTATTTTTCATTGGTTGTATGTTATTATTCACTTTTTTGTTAGTATGCAGTTTTTTCTGTTACAGTACTACAGTGTATATAATATTATGTTGACATTCATTTCACATCCTTATCGTTAATAAATGAAAATGCAGCTATTTCGAACGCTGCGTGCGTATTACTGTGTTATCTGACAAAATGAAACCTGATCAAATTCCCAAGTCACTGCTTTGATGAAACCATTTTGTTTCTGAATAACAACGTAAAAGTTCACCGCCTTGTGTATCCTAACGTTATACCGCAATCTCTGCTTAGAAACCAAGCATGTTCTAGAGAAATAAATCTACCAACTATGACGAGACATGTTCGATATCATTGTAGACAAAGCAATCACGACAACGATACTATGTCCATAAGTTACGTCTATATCTCAACTTCCTTATTTAGGTTATCGACGTTAGCCAAGTCAGTGATACATGAAATAACCTAAAAGCCAACAATTCATTTTCTCGACTTTAGACGTAACGTCTTACAAGTAAGACAATCGTGAGTCGACATTACGCGTTGATTACACACTCGTGTCAGTTCCCAACTTCAATAGTTCCTTAATTTCGTGGCATGATTTCGTAGCGCAATCAAACACTTTTGTACGGTACGTTTTTTTTAATTTTCTGGACACTCGTACAACTAGAGGCGATAAGATAAAACGACGATTTCTGACAGAGAATAGCAGACGAACTTTTGAAATTCACAATATGAGAACACCAAACAACATAATAGGCCTAGTACCTTTCTGAAATTTTGTGTACATATTTTGATTATTGATAAAACTAAATTATAGAGTACGGTCATAAAAGTACAAAATTCTCAAACGATAACCACCATCCTACATGCTACCTTCTCAACCACTGTCATTTTTGTATTTTCAAATTAAGAATTCCAAACGTTACGTTACAAACGACCAAAGTTGAGAAAAGGTTTCCGTTTTGCTAGCTATTTTTTCAACATAGTTACGAGATTTCATAAGAATGTGAAAATATTCTAGATAGTTTTTTTGGTGTACAATCCAAGTCACAGATTTGTTAAGGCTCTCAGACAGTTGAAAGCCTCCATCCAATAACATCACAACAAATGGTTTTTTATCAATTCTCAACAAATCTCAATAAATAGACCCTTTTAAAAATGAAAGCGCCACGTACACTCTATCGTGTACCAAAATCTTCCGTTCATAGAACCCAAAGTCCTATCACACCCATGCTATTTAGTATGAATGATTTTCATTATTATGACTTACAGTGCGGTTATTTCCTTGTAATATGTTGGCAGTTGAAACACTAATGTTTTATTGATCCGAGAGATTTGGGTACACAATGCCAGAGTGAATAAAATTGAAAATCATGAAAAATATATATAGTATATTGATTGCCTTTAGCCCCATGGGTACTCAAGACTAACTTTTCACACAGGTACCAAATTACCGAGACTGCAATATCACCGATATTGGCTGCACGAAGGCGGTGAAATAAAGCATGCGTACGAATTCTTAAAAGAGTCTATCAAGAGCATACTGACGTTGACTTGGAGCCAGTTTTACGAATCTTAGTTACGTACTAATCCGTTAACTATTAGTCATGGTACGAAAATGATGATAGCAAGTTGATCTGTTATATTCCCGTATAACCTAGCTGTTGGTGGGGTCGTTCAGCAAACAATAATCAAGTAGATACGTTAACCATCGTTTAATCCACTAAAACCATCAATTCGTAAAACTGGACCTTGGTAAAATATCAGTTTTTTAGTGATATATTTTGTTACGACATATGAAAATTCTAATGTTACAGGAACGCAGACCATTAAATTGTTATGTTATTCGTTGGAGGCGATCATTTCTCAAACTACCTACGATACTCGTTAAACCGAGTAATCTACGTACCAGTTATATCCCATGTATTCAATCAAGTATTAAAGATCAGTTATTATCTGCCGTTGAGAGCAATTCACCAGAAAGTTACGAATAAATTGACCAGTTAAAGATCTTGATTTGATTTTTAAAAAATACTATTGTATAGTATTTAAAATATGTATGCATCATCCAATGGGTGATGGTAATCCCGACAGCCAATCACACTGTTGTTACAACGAAAGAAAAAGATTGTCAACCAACCAAATAATTTCAAAACTTTGGTAAATGCAAAAAACCTCGCTGAGGAACATTTTAATCTTTCGATGTAATTGCGCGTCTAATCGTGAATTTGTACTGAAAAGTCATTGATCCTAAAAATAGCGCCACTATAAAATACAATGGTGATATTCGTGTTTTTCAAGTTTGGCAGATGAGTTTTATCTTTTCTAGGATACGACATATTAGCAGGAATGGTCAAGAAAGCCATTCGTTAATACTCTTAAATTGAAAATTAAGTACCTCTAATGTATAAACCATGCCAATACTACCGGTAGATAATTTGTATAGTTGATAACATTTTGATTTTGAATCAAAGGTAAAATCCAATTTGTAATTGATTGATAGGTCTATTAGTTTAAATCACTTGTAAAAAATGGAATTACCCATGAATTGAAATCAATAATTACATTTCATGTCAAGCTAGGCCTAAAGTAGGAATATTAACAGGAATAAAATTTCACATATTTGATAAGGTGAAGATAATACCGTTACGTCACTCGTTAGAAAGGCAAATTCGTAGAATGTTACCGGAAAACTGATCGTCGTAAATAAAATCGCGTTTTCAATTCAAATCAATACCAGCCTGTTAAAATCCTAATTTAATATAATATTCAATTCATTCTAGAACCCATAACCCAGTTAACTACATCGAATATTTTAATCATTTAAACATGTATAGTACCGTATATTTATATATATATATATATAAAAAAAGTATACTTTAAAATTAACATCTAAGTACATGAAACACACTTAAAAGACAGTAGTATCAACTGAATAAAGAGAAAAAATTAAAATACTTTCTCGTAGATATAGCAGCACTAATCTTTAGAAAATATTTAATATAATCTACAGTAGATACTAGATAGATACTAATATAATATATATACCTAAGAATCATACCATTTACCCTGGATGTGTCTAGTATATAATATAGATATAATATATATTATATAACCTTGTTATTTCATAGATACTATCATGTTCCCTTGGTTTCAAAAAACATTGGTCCAATTCAACGCATTATCCTAAATTGATTCGTTGTGCAAATTTACCGACTCCGAAATTGTGATTTTTAAAAGGATTTTTATCTAAAAGCGTAGCAATTTTATCACCCTAAAGTGAAGATTTTGATTGGTTATTCAGCCAGATTTAGTTAGTACCTCTTTTGGAAAGTTTTGGTAAATTTGTTTTTGCCTGAAATTACCGATATGGGAATATATCTAACTGTGTGGTATCACCGTGGTTACCAGGTTATTTGTTATCACAGACTCTAAGGAGGCTGAGGCTCGGTTTTGTCAATACTTTGTTAATGACTCCGTTAGCCTAATCGACCGTTTAGTCGATAAAACGACACAGGTAACCAAGGTAGATGACAAATTGACAGTTGAACTTTAAACGAGTCACTAAAAAAACAGATTCAACTGTATTTAGTTAGTTTGGTATATTATTATTTATAGACCTAAGTTTGGTAATTTTGTGCTACTCAGTACCTACCAAATGTGGTGGGTTAGTTGGTCAAGGTTGGTGTCCTAACCTCCAAAGAGGGCTGACTGTGATCAATATCCGTATAATTCCATACTGTTTAGGACTGTTTTATTCAATTTTAGGATAACAATTTTAATTGTCAGGCACCGTTTTTCGATAGATTTAATGTTTATCTATTAGAAAACACCATTTTCAGGATCAAATTTGCAAAATTAGGGATGGTCCGAGTATGACAAATTTACCATAAGTTTTACTGAATAAATAAGAAATGTCAACGGAATGTCAAACATCATAGCTTGAATATTGACGACAGTCTATAGGCCTACGTAAATATTCAATATTAAATATGTACGTAGACACTTGGGTATATATAGTCATTTAGAAACTTTCACTGAATACTACGAACACTGTCTGATTTTACACGACATAGACCTACGCTTGGATATAATATAATTCTTGGTTCTGGCTATCAAAATAATAAATAAATCCCCCAAATTAATTCAGCTGTTGGTGGGGACATAAACAGTCATAGAATGGCAACACTGCGCAACAGCGTACCTTATTTAGTTGGAAATGCTTCCGTCTCAACGAAATACTGTCTCACGATTCGCTATTTATAAAAGACCGGTTAGGTTTGTAAGCTTCCACGCCGTGAATTCTTATGACAGTAGTTTTCAAAGCGTCACAATTATTTTTGTTTTATTTTGATCCTAAAGAAATAAGCTAGGTTTACGCCAATACAGAACGTGATAAAAAACACGTACTGTCATGGAACATGGACGCGAGACTGACTACGCAGAAGTTCAGTTCGTCTCAAATGCCTTCAAATGCCCGACCAGTCGTAACAGTAATTAAATGGGTACACTAGAGACAAGAAAAATTACGATTTGATTGTTTTAAAAATTCAACGAATACAAATTGATCCAACATATTCAAGCCATTGCTATCCGTAGGCATATATTTTAATTCAAAGGTAATGTATCATGTCTTGACCAAATTATTATTTACAATCATTATAATAATGAAGATATGTTGAACATTCTTAACCTAAAAAAAACAAAAACTACAACCTTTATCAATTAGCCGACTACGGCAGCTTGTGACCTATCAAAACCTGTGCGTTCTTGTTCCTAGTACTACGTTCGAACGTTTAAATTGGATCGTTTAATATGCCCGATGATGAACATTACCTATTGATATGTAGCGTTGCAGTAGATATAATCGTGACAACGATCAGACAATGTAGGAAAAGTGAAAGAATCGCAATTTTTTTTCGCAAAACGAAGAGGGTGTGGCAATAAGTTCCAAAATATGTCTTAGGGTCTTGGTGTGGGCCTACCGGTATTCGTTATCCTTCAAAGTTGATTATTCTAGCGTTTTTTTTTCAAAATGGTCAACTATTAATGTAGTTACAAACATGGTTGAGGCTACTGTAGACTACGTCTATACCAATTTTCATAATTTACATATACAAAAAAAAAAGGAAAAACCAAATACTTTCCTTAAAAAATAGAATTTGGAGTCACCTAAATTTGCATAACACTAATTTACATAACAGTTAAATTTCTAAAATATGGAATGTTTTCTCTTCTCAAACTTTCAAAAAAATACCGAAAAAACTCATCTCCGATTAATTTCCGTCCTCGTCCTCCTCGCCGACCGTATTGGAATCGTCATCGACGTCGTCGTGCGTCTTGACGTGCTCGTTGAGCAACTTCCGAGTCGGGAAATCGTCCCCGCACTGCTCGCACTCGAAGCTTAGCCGGCTGCGTTTCCTCCTGTCCCTGCGCAGCGGCATCTTGCTCGCGCTACCGTTGCTCAGCCGCCTCTTCCCGAGGAACGCTCGGTTCTCCCTCGACAAGTTCGCCCTACTCGTGCTCGGCACAGCGTTGTCGCGCACCAGCGTCGACCTTCGCAACGAACTCGTCTCCAAGCTCGTGTCCATGCTCGAGTTGGTGCAACTGCTCCCAGCTTCCGAGGCGGGCCGCCCGACTTTGCTCGGATTACCGACAAGCACCATACTGCCCACCTCGGTGCCCGTACAACGATGATTCTGGAAACCGTCGTACTGCGTGAAACGTCCTTGGCACGACGAACACTGGAAAGGTTTATCTTCTTCGTCGACGATCTCCTTTATCTTACCCGATTTCATCGCGATGTGCTGCTTGAGATGGCGATGCAAGTGGTAACGTCGCGAGAAATGCTTGTTGCAGATCTTGCACAAGTGTTCGTCGTCGGTGGAGATGAAGGTGTCGACGTTGAACTCGACTTTGTCGGACTTGGTTTCGGGTGCTCCCGTCACGAGGCTGACGTCGCGGTCGGGATGGATGCGTTTGAAGTGACGCACGAGGTGACTTTTACGCGTGAAACGTTTGTTGAAGCAGAACTCGCAATTGAACGGTTTCAAGAAGTTCAACAGATTCTCCTCGGTCGTGCCGACCATCGGCGGGACTGTCGGCGAACTGACTGATGCCGGAGATACGTCGGATTTGACCGGAGTCGACGATCGATCTTGAAGACCATTACTTGCGGTGGTAGCGGGTTCTCCGACCAGGGAAATCGAAATGTCTAGTTTGTTCGGCAGCAAGGGCAGGAAATTCTTGGTTTCTTTTTTCGGCTCGACCATTGTCAACGACACGTCGAGTCCCGGAATCCGGTCCACGCTCAAACCCGGCCGCTGCAACGTTTTCACGTCGACCACTTTCAGTCCGGAACTCACAGTTTCGATGACCTTCAAACCGGAACCAGTAGGTTCGGGAGACGCGGCCGACTTGGGTGGCATCAACAACATCGACGGCAGAATATCTAAATCGCGTAGCTGTACCGAGCCTAGCAACGTCTCTCGAATGTGGATCTTATTGTGTCGCACCAAATGTTCTTTACGCGTGAACGTTTTCTGACATATCGGGCAGGAATACGGTTTATTAGCCTCGTCTGTCGGACCCGACTTACCGGTGTTCACCGTATGCATCCGTCGTTTGTGACGTTGGAGATGTTCCTTACGCGCAAAACCGTGGTTACAAAGCTCGCAAATATACGGACGTTCGAGCGTCGGAACCCCTTTAGGAAGAATGCCGACTTTACTGTCGCATATCATGTTGATGTGGGATTCCATCTCCCGATTCTGGTACAGTTTCGATTGTTCGTTGTCGAAGTTTCTCGTGCGGAACTCGAGCTCGGGAATCTGCGGGTGGATGAGGATATGTCGTTCGACGTGCTCTTTCCGAGTGTACTGTTTCATGCAGACCTGACACTGGAACGGTTTCATGTCGGTGTGAAGCATCATGTGACGCGACAGGTGCTCGCGTCGACTGAAACTCTTCGAGCAGCGCTGGCACGAGAAGATCTTGTCGGAAACGTGTGTCCTCTGATGGCGCTTGAGCGAACTGCGTCGCGGAAAGTATTTGTTGCAGATTTCGCAGTAGAAATTCTTGATGACGAGATCGTTGAAGCTGACCGAGTCTTCGGAATTGACGGAACTGCCCATGTCTTCCGTTTGACGCGTCGGCGTCGAAGGAGGCAGCGGCTCGCGTTTGATCACCTGACTGACGAACTGGTGTTTCGTATTAATAATTATGTTTGATACTTTTTTAGGCAAAATTTTCTTAGGAAGGCTTACCGCTGATAGTGGTTTCTTGTATATGTCGATACGTGAAGGGAATTTCTTAGTCATTAAGGCATTATTTGGTTTATTTTTGGTTATTACAATAGCTGAATCACAAATTTTATCATTTTTATACGGTCCTAAAGTCGGGGGATTTCTATGAATAGTCGCGGCAAATTTGTTCGGCATCTTATCCGCGTGAGAATTGAGATAGTTCCGGTCGTTTTCGAACGTGCTCTGATTGTGGAAGCCGTTCGGCGGCGTCTTCCGTGCGAAACCTTGATTAACGAGGAAACAATTCCCGCACAACGAGCACGGAAACGCTTCCTTGTTGATGATATAACGCCGATGCACCACCTTGTGACAATCCGCAGAACCACCGTCCACTATCTCTTTCGAAATATCTTTCCCCGAGTCAATCGAAACGTCTTTCGGTACGGTCAAGACGACGGCGTCGTCTTTCAAAACCGCAGCAGTCTCTTTATCAACAGTCTGGTCTTTCTTCTCAGTCGAATCCTCAACCACGACGGGGTCCTTCGCAAGCGAATCGTCTTTGGTTACGTTCTCCATCGATCCCGAATCGATTTTACTCCCGTTCATCGAAATGTCACTAGCTTCGACGACGGTTTGAACTTCTTCCATGCGCTTCGACCCCTTGCTTTCAGTCGTGTCTGCGACACCGATTATCTTCTCGTAGACGTCCCACATCGGCGGCAGAACCTCGTGACGTCTTTTCTGTTCTAATATTATGTCCAAATCTTTAGCTAGATCTTTGTTCCCGGCTCCGTTCTCCTTCAGATTCATGTCGTAGAACTCGATGAGATTGTTCGAGGTCTTTGACGTTTCGTTGCCGAGCGTTATGACCTCCTCTCGGACGAGGATGTAGTCGTCGGGATTCGGCAGGCCGACTTGGGGATGGATCGAATTGTGTTGAGGTGTACTTTGGTTTGAAGCGCGATTAAAATAAGTTTTGAGAGACGTTTTGGGGTTTTTAGAATGGAGTGGTGTCGACGTGAGATGGTTGTTGTTGATGAAAGCGCTCGGCGAGATGGGCGTTATGATGAAGTCGTCAAGGCCTGAAAAAATATCGTTAAAATTATCAATTGATTTTAATTGATGTTTTGCAGCAAAAAAATGATAACTAGGACTTGGAGCATAAATGAAACATTGTGTCAAGATTATGGATTCAGAATATAAAATCAAAGTTAAGTGAAGCTCGCAATGAATTGAAAATATTTGTTCATATTATTTATATTATCGTTACAGTGGGTTTCAAGACACAAAACACAAGAGGAGCCACATGTTACTACAAGTCAAGAAAAATTGGTAGACTGTAGAACAACGAGTAATTAGGAAGTTGAATATTGTATTTTTTTCGAACTTTCATCACAATCTTTTTCTCAGGATTTAAAACGTTAGTTAGCCTGGTATATTCTTTTAAACTCGGTTAATTCTCATTCAATTATTTAGTTTTGTGCTTTTCAATTAAAACGGAACAAAAGTGCGGCCCGTTAATCCTCTGTCCTTGACGTTCACTCTAACGCAAGGACAATCCCGGCTAATCCAGGTGAATGGTCACCCAATCTATTCTCACCTCTAATAAGTTTATTTTTAGCTTTACTATTTAGCAATAATAAATTGAATAAATAAATAAATAAACAACAAATAAAGCCATGATTAGCTATTTCATCAATTAGCAACTTCTTTATTAGGCCTACTAAATAGTTACTCAGTAAAATAGCATATGTAAATAAAAGCTCTAATCCAACAAAGAATATAAACAATTGACAGAATGAAGCATAACTCACCGCGGTCTAATTTTTTTGGTTGCGGTATGACCTCAGCATTGAACAACCTCGGAGGGCTGCCATTGGTCGAGATTATCGGCTCGTTGTCTTCATCTTCCACTTCTTGCAGGCAGCACTGAAAGATGTCAAGTAACATTTTATACAAATTATATCTACTTTAAATTTATATTACATTTAACGTCACCCAAGTCTTTAAATCTATTGGCATTTTGGTAATTACGTCATATTCAGCATTGTGCCCAATTTCAGGGAAAAAAAATAAAATTGGGCGCAATGCTCCATTCGAAATATTTACTAGTGACTTTTGGCCTCGGTGAATGACGAACAAGATGAAGTGAAAACGAGTTGGAATTATTCTCAATATTATGAATCCAGAAAGGAGTGAAAACAGCAGCTTACCCAAGTTGATGAGAAACATACCGTCATTTAACTTTGTACGCAACCTACAAACTTTGTATATTAACTCAATGATACAGTGAAAGAAGCACAATGAAATAGTGTATAATTATATATCGATTTATAGCACATAAATAATACGAAAATCAAAACAACAACATAATTGTTGCCTCATCTTTCAAGGTTATTATTGAAGGGGAGAGCAGGTTTTGTTATTAATATGGCTTCCAACATTATGTGCATTCGTAATAAAATGGAGGGCTACCCTATATCAGGGAATGCCTTATAGACCAAATCTTGGTTTAAATGTAAAACTTTCGACAATAATATTATTGGCACAACAATGTAATTGACCAAGAAAAAGTGGTCATATAGGCTATTAAGTTCACGCAAAATGAGCTTTAGTTAGAGTAAAACATTTGGCAATAAGCTACTTAAGAATAGGTTTTCTGTGTGGACTCAGATAGATAGAACTATCACGCATAAAGCTCCAGTGACTACAACTAGAATGTTTGTAAAATAATAAAGAAGTCAAGTTGTTATTCAACTTTTACTTATTTAGCTGCCAATACATAAAAGAATTATACTAATTAGTGATATTTTCATAATATATTGTTTTCAGCTATACAAAATCATCTTTTAACAGATGTCAAGCCTTGAAAATGAGCAAATCCTTTTACCTCTTATGGTAGTGAACTACTTTACCGACACAGCTGTCAGTTTCAACAGGTCATTTTAGGGTTTACCCAAATGGCTGCTAATGGACCCTGCCCATGAAGCCCCATCCAACCAACCACTGGGTTATTCCAGGTCAAGCCCACATCATCAAGAAGTCAAAAACAAGACTGATTTGGCATCAACTAAACATTTGATTGCAAATAAATTATCAATAGTTTAATATTGAATAGACATTGGTTAAAATCAGCTGATTCTACATAAAGTTATAAATCCCGTTTTGACACGATTGCCTTCAGGGCCTCTTGCCTCCACTGATGGGTCACTAGGCCTAGCCTACTTTTGAACCTAAAAGAATTATAAATAGATTGGGATGTTTACCTCAGGTTCCAAAGAAAACTCCATGTTTTGTTGTTGATCAGCATTATTCCAGTTCGTCTCAAATGATACTTCGGACTTGAGACATGCCTCACGAAAATCATAAAATTGCTCTAATTTTTCAGCGCAAATAAAACAAATAGCTTTCGGAAAACAATCCCCTCTGGACACCTGTGAACGAAATTAATTTCGTTATTTTCTGGAACATTTGATCATACATTGGCATCACTGAAATATGGGATACGAGTCAAGCATTCATGGTATTTACTTACAGAAATAGGAAGACATTCCTCAATTTTTTTCGCTATTTTTCGGGTCTTCCCGTTTTCACCAAAAATCTCAATAATTTGACCATTGGACGTCGACGTGCACAAACGACATTGGCCATCGGAACTGTTTTCACTCGTTATAGGCATGTTAAACTATCCATTTAACTAAATAAAACAAATAAAATAATAACATAAACATAAAATTTGTCACAATATACGTCAAAAAAGGCCTTAAATGGGCGTAACTAATAGGAAATTTACATTGCAACGTAAACACTGTACCTAAGCAATGACTACATAATGTCGTAGATCATACAGAAAACATGAATCATGAGACTTTTTTAGTTCGCACCGTTGGCCATTTCCGCATTGAGCGCGCTACATATGGTCGAAATATTTGAACGCTCGCAACCGCACTGACAAGTGACGTCTCTTGAGTTGAAAATTGTCGACGAGTAGGAGGTCCGGTTCTTGGTTCGAATCCCACGAGCTATATAATTGATATTTGTCATAAAACACGCATAGTATTATAATATATGCTTTGCACAGCACCTGATGCGCATATGAAATACGCTTTTTCACTACGAAAAAAACATGGAGACTGATTTAAATATTTTTTATATTCTATATTTTGGTAACTCATTCATTTTTTTGAATCAATTCTTCCTTTTATTTTTCATGCGTGCACATTGCGAATAAATATTTAATCATTGTTCTCAAGCGGTAAAAATGTCAATTTTTCAAAATCTTTTTTAATAAACTAAGTCTGCTTCTCTTACAAAAATGGTTGCCTGCAGGACACAAAACAGCACGACATCATTATTGTAATGGCGAATAAAATACACAACAGATACAAATTGAATACAAAGAATTTTAATTTTCCTGGGTAAAAATTAACTCAGTTTTAATTTTACACTTCAAGTAATAATATTATTCTATTTACTATTTACGTTATTACCAGTTTTCCCAAACGTTTCAAAATATCTTACTCCTTTTATTTATAGAATTTAATCCGCTTAATTGATATTACCATAAAAGATTGTTCAACTACTTATTTTTTGTTTACAGCCACTAGAACTAATTGAAATTATTACAATACAAATTTGAAATTTTCTTAAAAATTAATTAGGCAAACTTCCAACATTAAATTTATCAATATGCAAAGAAAAGAGCAAGAAAACTTTTCTATCTCAAAGTACCATGATTATTCATTTCTCCTTAAATTTCTACACCCGAAGAAATAATTAATAATACTTATCTTAAATATAAATATCTGAAGAAAAGAAAAGTCTCGGACATTTCAAACAGGCTGCCCATTAGTTACAGAAAAAATTTACATAAGTTGAAATAGGTGGATAAAATTCAAGTATGTGATCATTATAATAATAATAATACAAAATATAAAACATCGTTAAATTCTCTAGAACCGGTATATCAGTCATAGATAGGAATAAAAAAATAAAAAAATTGGAAAATGAATTGCTGCAGTCCTTGATGTTTAAAATCATAACTACGAAATTAACCAAAAAGATCGATTATAATAGAGAGCTAATTTTCCATTTTTTTTATTGTGAATGAAAACTAAAACCACAACTCATTTAACGCAAGGAATAACAAGAAAGTGTTGTAAGACGATCACTGACATTTAGATGTCACGTTTGACAGCTCATGCTAATTTATCTACTGAATTGGAGTTGCGCTATGGACACTTTGAGTTTTGACACTTGAAAGAACTACGTGGTAAGCGTGTGGTTCATTGTTGTGGTCAGTCAGCAATCGGCTGGTTGATTGTTGCCTCCTTCAGCCTTGCTGAGGTCAAGTAATTCACTGGACCGACTTCGTTTTACATGTATGTTTTACATGTGAATATTTGTGTGTAATGGTAGCCCATGTTAAGTAGGCCTATTGTGTGATTTACATTTTCAATTAATAATATTGGCCTAACCTTACCCTAGTCTAGGCCATTGATTTCGTTGCAAAATCAATCCCTAGGCTAGTTCTATAGATATGGAAATATGGGTCTAGGTGTAGGCTCTCAACATGCTCTCTGTCCATCCCTGGTTAATCCCAAGTCTACGCCTACTTCTAGGTTAAAGGGCCTAGGCCTACATCGAGTGAAGGTGGCCACAGGTTAAATCAAAGGTCTAGATACCCAATGGAGATAATTTTTATTTTCCAATAGGCCTTTATGTTTTAACATGGTATCATGTAAGTTAACCCTTGAATAATACGCTACGTTATCGTAGAAATGCAGGTAAATTTGTAGTAAGCCGTGTCAAACTGTTTTTGGGTTATGTTAGGTTATTGTTTGTCTGTTTTTAGCATGCTTAATGATGTTTAGGGCTTTGTAGGGTAGGGGTGGTGTCGATTGGAGAACATGACCATAAATTTACGGTTCGTACAATATTCTAGGCCTACCTAACCCTATATGACCATCACCCGCCATCATCGAATATAAAACACGTCGGCACAACTTTAGAGCTACTTTATGACCAAACTGAACACCTTTTTTACAGGGCCACAATACTCATTGAAATCTGTCATTTCAATGCCGTTTCCTCTATCAGTCTACCTCATGAAATTGTATTTTTAATTTCAAGATGGACGGGACATTTGTTATTAAACTCGAGGATTCCAGTAACAAGCTATCTGACTGCAATGATGGAAGCAAAATGTGGGAGAATAGACCGGAGTCCAACGGCAGGACGACAGAGCATCGACTCATCTCCGATGTTATCAAACAAGAGCCGATTGAAACAGTAGAATGTCCTCT
>OU015474.1:5500182-5658270 GCA_907164805.1 Brachyptera putata
AATTAAAAATGAATTAGAGTACACGTAAGGTACAACAATACCGGTAAGAATTTAGAACAAATGAAATTAATTTACTACGACGTAAACAAATAATATTAATCACTTTTATTCACTTTCATATACCTTTATATATTACATGAGTCAAGGTGTGTCGAGTTTTCGGTCATCCTTTTGACAGATATGTCCACTCATCTTACAGCGTATACTGCGTTTGCCTAGTTATATTACACTATATTATACAGCTAATACAAAACCAATACATGCCAATACAGCTAAGATAATTTATATATTTGGCTTATGCTAAACATTTTCCAACATTCTACGTGATATACATATCATCCCATTAATGACGGCTCGAACCCCCTAATCGACACTTCATTATAATAGAGAAGACGGTCGATCGAAGACTTCACATTTTAGCTGGATCGAAACTCCTTCACGTTAATGCTAATATATAGGAAAGACGGTCGATCGGGACCTTCTAACAATTTGATTGGTATCAAGTTCGTGACAACAATGACCATTGTTCTTGTTTGATTGTGAGGTGATTAGAAGAGGCCGTGGTTGAGTCTACGTGATATAAGGGGCCGTGATTAAAGCGTTATATTGGATGTTTTAGCACGGAGCAAGGTTCAGACATGTATTTTAGAGATAGGGTGAACCCAGGGCGCGAGAATTTTTTCTAGCAAACAGCTAAAGCACTAAGCTGGAAAACAAAATATGAATAAAGTGATTATGCAGTATTTAAATGGGGTTTTTAGCATGGGGTTAATGAAGGTGTCAATTTTGTCCATTTTACGCTACATAAATAAAACAAGATTTACAAATTATCGGTAGAGTATTTGATGTGATTTTAATTTTCCGGAAAAAGAACTTGAAGAGATATACTGAATTTCAAACACTTTGTTGTGTCTGTGTGGTCATATATTAGGAAAAATCAACCTTGTTTATAACCCCATGCTGTAGACGACATTTAAATACTGAATAATTACTTTATTTATATTTTTATCCGGCAGGCACTCGCGTCTTCCAAGTGAAGTATTTCTAGGGTCAGAATCTTAGTACATGGTCCCATTTGCCTGTAGCGCAACTATCGCTTTTATATCGAACTATATAAAACTCAACAATGCAATGCTATTCAAAAACACAGATTCTGACCCCAGAAATACTTCACTTAGAAGACGCGAGTGGGTACGCGCTCACACCTTTTTATATTATGATGAAGTCCGTTGGTATCTACAACGGCCCCAACGCAATAGCTAAGACGGTTTAACGACGCACTGTACTGATGATCTATTGGCGTCGGTGAATGATATATGAGATGGTGGGATAATGCGGTGAAAGTTTTTTTTTCAGTTTTTTCGGATAGTAGGAAGGTTTCGGTCGTGGCCTGTTGTTAAGGAACCATCCCAGTATTAAACGACAGAGGGAAACATCGAAAAATCCCTGTCAGGTTGGTCGAACATGGCGGGAATCGAACCCCAGTCTCCTGAACGACGGTTCAGTGTGCTAGCGCCTCGACTTCTCATCTCAGTATATAATCACTGATTAATGGTATAAATTACTACGGCCCTACTAATATGCATGGGGTCAAATATATATCATAAACAATAATAATATCCTGGAAGAATACATTAAGTCAATCAATCATTCAGATTACTCGAGTGATGCTAGTGATCAATCGATATTGACAATAAATGATGATTTACTCTATGAATGACAGTACATCATAAACAATACAACAAACGGCCACAAATTGTCACGAGTGCAATGAGCTCGTAGAAAAAAGTAATAAACTAAAAAATATTCACTTGCACGGAATTCTAATAAAAATTAACATACACATTATTTCGAAGTTTCATATAAATCGAATCAGCCGTTTTAATATATTATATATATATTTTTACATCAATCAAAGCTATTAAGAAACTCGTTAGGAATTTAAACAATAGTAGGGCCTGTATAGCAATAGGTACAACCAGGTATATATATTAATGCCTTTGGGTACAACCTATGACTACCATGCAATAACGTATTGGTAGTCATAGGTACAACCGATCAAATTGTAGAACGATTAAAATGAGTGATGAATAGAACAGGAAGGCAGTGTCCCGCAGTGATATAACTTATTTGATTTCAAGCAGCTTTCCATTACTTTACAAATAGGCCCTATAAATATATGCCTATACCATGGAGTTGTATTGTATACAACTGCATGCCTATACTACGCAAACGTTGCGTTTTCCCAGTTTGAAAAAATTGGAACATTTTTTGGTGTTGTAAATTGTATTGTGTATTCACCAGTTAATCATCTGAGCAAGAAGCCAACGAATTATTATATTGAGTTGACTGATTTCGTACTTTTTACCAATTCCTAATTACTAATGCATCAAATTGAAGCTTTATGGAGCCACGTCGAAACGATCCTCAACTTTCATCCTCTGCATTTATTGGGAAACAATGGCTTTGTGTCAAGTTTTCGATGTTAATAAAGAAAAAGAGATTTTCACTCACGATTTGCAGCACCATCCTACATCAGTCGACTTCTGTGTCTCGTCTGTTCTGTCCACACGCACACTTGTTTTCACTTTGAATCAATCACTTATTGTTTTTACTTTTATTATATACTTCAATTTGAAACTATAGTTATGATATTGTCTCATTACGCGTAAAACCCTTGCAATTCTATCTGATTTTCACGAATCTAATCGTCCTTTCACCTCTTCCAATTTCGCAGACAAAATCAATCAGTAGGCCGGCCTACAAACTGTCAAACAGTTGGACCAAAAAATAGAATTGTACGCCTTCTGTACGATTGGGTAAACGTTCGAATTCGAAACCAAATCGAACTTATAGATACCTGTCTTCACGTTCGAAAATTGACATTGTTGAGTTCGAATTTCGAAGACGAACTTTATATCAGATGAGCCAAGATGCATTGAGGGTTGCGTTGGTTCGCCGTCTCGATATATCGGCAAACCAACGCAACCCTCAATGCATCTTGAGATGACCTTTAAGGAAGACCGCCATGCGACTCTTATGGCCCTTTTTTTTCCTTTTCATGTAGGCCTACTAGTAATAATGATTTAATTGACAATCACGAAACTTTTTATAGTAATTTCTATTTATAAATATGTTTCCTGAATTTTCATCTAGTCATTATTTTGTAAAAAAAAAAAAAAATTGTGTGGATTTTATTCACACAATCAAAAGAATATGTAGGCCTAACAAATCACGGAATTTATTTGTAAGAATAGAACTGTACTTGTGATTATATTCTACTTACAAAATAATGGACAGAATTATTATAAATGTATGACTTGTGTCAAGAGTGCATGGGATTTATCAAAATATCAGTTTTTTGGTGACTGATAACATTTGAACAGCGAGGCCGTCCTTGGGATTTGTGTATCAAGGGGGAAGGGCGGCAACTGACAAGGTTAGAGGTTTCACTGTATTTATTGAATCAAACTTGATCAGGAATGAATAAGGTGAGGAAAGTATAATAAAACCACACATAACATTACCAGTTTATGATTTTTATTCTTATTATAATGGCTACTAACATAGTACTACAAGTACTACCTAGTTCATACAATAGTTAGCGTACTTTTGCAAATCTATACATATCTATTTGAGTAGAAAAAGAAAAGCAACCTTAATAAATACAAAACAAACGTTTGGCTCATTGACACTGTCACGGCCAGTAAGACGTAGAATCTACGTCCAAGAATTCGCGCATCCAACATTTGCTCGTTTGTCATTCCTAGTGTCCGGATTATATGGTGATACGAATGTTACAGCCTAGAACGGATTTAGTTTGTTGGTAGGCCTGCATACTTTGTTTTAAATGTAAACCATTCCACTTCTCTAGGACTACGGTATACTAACATGGCCACTGATAAGAAATAAATAGGTCTAGCAACGTTTATGCCACTTATCTACTCCTTATGGTGGCGTTTCAATTGACTAATGTTTCAACCATCACCTACGTAGTTCACCATATAATCAGGGCTCTAGCCGATTGGTCATCCATCAATTTCATCAGTCACACAACCTACGACATCTCGTAATTCGTACACAGCGTAGCTTGTTACGAATAAATAGATGTAACGTTTGGCAAATCGTTGGAGAAATCTAAGACTACAGCTATCTATGATGGATAAGCAACTTGGACTGATCCTATGTTCTCCCAGCTGACGATCATCTCCAGTGCTAAGAAACTTTTCGATGCCACCTAGATCACCTATATAAGCTAGCTGTAGGCTCTACAGGGCTCTGATGGTCTGAGTAGTCGATGTAAAATTGAAACATTGCCGCCTAATCACCTAGAAATTGGCTGAATTTCTGAGTAGTCGATCTTGGTGGCTTATGTAATCGGTTCCATAGATCCAGAACAACGTTGAGCTCAGTTGCGTATTCATCGTAGATAGCTATATTGTCCTAGGAGAAACTAATTCATAACAAATGTAACACTTGTGGTTGCCAACCACCCAGCGGTTGATGCTTTGTCGCCACGATTCCATCCAACAGTTGTCCGCAACTTGTAATCTTTCACACAATATGTCATTCAAATCAATTCGAAAACATTTAATCAAGTCAAAGTAAAATCATTGCAGATCTTCAGTTATATTATATTTAATCTCGGTTTTTTCTTCTACACTTTCAACGCTTGGGTCAATCATCGATGTTTGTAGGTATACAAAAACAGCTCAAAGTTTTTCGAACAAAGTTCATACATTTTTCTAATACAAACAAGTCAACAGCAGAAACGGAATTGATCTCGACAAATATACAGATATTCATTACCATTGAATGAAAAGAAAGCTTTCATATTTTTCTTCGTCTTTTAACTATGGAAATAAGAAATAATGTAGCCTATATTTTATTTTCACAAAAACCCAAAAATGTGCACCGCTGTGCACAAGATCTTCCACTAAAACAATAGGTATTGTTCGCGTGAAACAGACCTCGACAATGAAAACATAAATTTGTATATTCAAAATAAAGCGCAGCTTTACTGAACGTTACGAAAACTGCCCGGAAGCTTTTTCCGGTACGCGGAAAGAGTTCGCAAAATAGAAAAACTATGACAAGCGAAGGGATAAAATTAAATGTTGAAAGCGCAATGAATGTCGCTACAAGCCAACCGCGCCAAAAATCACGGTTTTCCCCATCGTTTTCTCCCGTTTAAACATTTACTCGAAAACTAATACAGCCGCTCCACGAACTTGGAAAACGAAAGATTTACCAAATGGTTAGTTACTTAGGGACAGATTATGAGCAACAAGTGTTGCCATCCCATCAATCTCGTAGAGTATCTAGCAACAAATCGGAATCAGCTAATTTCTGCTGTATCAGTCGAGACATTGAGGCCGTAAAATATAATTGACCACCGTATCGACAGGTTCGAGTGCGACTCTAAAATGTCCACCGATAAACTTTTCCGTCGCAGCGAAACGACCAAACTGTCTCCGCGGCAATTCGAACGCAAGAAAGTGACGCACTAATGCGCCGTCGGCTTCATGCGGCACAGGTAGCGCAGCTGCAACATCTTCACCTCGTCGTGGTGCAGCTTGACGACGCCCTCCTGGTTGTCGATGGAGAGGAGGTGGCCCATCGCCTCGCGGTCCTCGCCCACAATCACTTTAACCTGGAACACGAGAAGGATTAGCGAGTGATTCAGCTACAAACGTAGAAAATAACGTCACTTTTAGATTATCAACTACGAATAATGTTTGGAATATCTACAGTAATTTCAACCAGTTCTTCCAAGTTGTTGTTATTCAAGCCACAAAGTGACAAAGAAACACAAGACAGGATTCAGCAACGAACGCAGAAAATAACGTCACTTTTAGATTATCAACTACGTCAACTTTTGGAATAGGCCTATCTACAGTAATTTCAACCAGCTTATTCAAGTCACAAAAGTTCCAAAGAACTTTGCAGCAGCGACTTATCTCATCAGCCAATGAGATCGCACATTCAGATGAAAGGATTCAAATTTTGAAATAGGTGGCAAATTTAAAGACTTAAACTTCGACTCGCAAATCGAGTCCAAAATATTTTCAACGAGTCAGAGTCTGATTCGGCAAAGACTCGGACTCGAAATGAGATACTTGCACACTCTTTTACATATAGGCCTAAGTGTTCTCTCAACGGACTTTCCATGATACGGAGCTCCACTCAATGTCAGTAAGCTGATGATCTGAATGAATGAATGTTACGTTAGCGCGTCGGCAGCGAGCTCATTTTATATCCAACTTTCTCTCGCGCTACTTTTTCACAATCAAAATTCCAAGTTGACCATCGACAGCCGACAGCTGATTTGAAGGCCACGGTCGTGTCGGCAGTGTGTACTGACCTGGTCGCCGCGCTGCGGCACCACCGGCTCGAGGTGGTCGGACACGATCGAGAAGACGCGGTCTTCCTCCGCCACGAACACCGAGCACATGCCGCCCTGAGACACGAACAAAACACAAACAATCAGCCTCGTTACGGCGTGCATGGAGGACAGAGGTGGCGTTCAATGTCAAAAACAAATGAGTCGCATCGATAAATCAAACTTATTATGACAATTATTCATTTTAATTCGTTCATTCATCATTTCAAGTAGATCGTTGCATTTTTGACTCACGTAAAAATACAAAATAGGGTAAATACACAATATATGGCAGGTCAGGAATGTTACATAAAATATAATAAATTAATAATGTAGGGGCCTACGTGCTATTTTTTATGGATATGGGATAATGGAAATCACAGTTTATGAGTTGAAGGAATATAAGGGATAAAGAAAGGTAAAATTGGTTTATCGACTACGATATGTGCTGCCCTCTGGCTAAGTTGAACAAAATGATCAAGAAATACATGAAAAAACTCCCCAAAAAGTGTGATTTTTTGATAATGAAGAGCCAGGTGTTGAAGGTCCGGCCCGACTCAAAATTCCAAGGCCATTCGATCGATTATTTTATGACCGTAAAGTGTAAAGTGATAGGGCCTAGATGTATAATCTAAGGAATAAATGACCTATTTATGAATAATATAAGCAAATGGATATAATTCACGATATAGGCTTTTGTGTCGAAACAGTTACGTTCAAATGAACACAAATATGGTAAAAGCCTACAAGTATGCCTGTGCTACATTGACAAACCTTGACCAACATCACGATCAAAGCTATCGAAACGATCAACGTAAAGTTCGACCGAGGTAAGCTGCTGGCTACTTACGGAAATGCTCGTGATGACTCCGGTGAGACCGCACAGGCCGGTGTCGTCGTGCGTGTCCCGGATCCGCACCTCGATGTCCGTCGTCAGCCAATCGGTGAGCGGCGCGTGTTCCAGACCTGCGGCAAGCGGGGAGACCGATGAGCAACGGTGCAAGTAACGGAGAGGTTACATATCACTTATTTCATTCCTAAATACAGTGAAACCTCGATGCATCGTTCCCGGATCCATCGTTTTCCTGCTTGTATCATTCGTTTCTTATCATCCCACTCTCATATAATCAATGTTGAATTTTCCTGGATGGATCGTTTTATTTTCTTGATCCGTTGAAAAACGATGGTCGATGCATAGAGGTGTCACTGTACTAAAAAACGATCAACTGCACTAAAAACCAACTGTCCTAAACTTCTATTTCTTGAGCAACCTTCATTTATTCATATTGGGTTCAACGACGCACTTTTATGATAGCGCAGTCTAATGGCGTCGGATGGATAAATGATGAAATGATGAGATGATGGTTTCTTGGGGGTAATGGGAAGGACATTGTAAAGGAAGCGGTCATGGCCGACTTATTGTGGGAACCATCCCAGCATTAGCCTCGACTACAGAGGGAAACCACAAAAAAAAAAAGTAAATATGGTCGGCGGCGGGGATCGAACCGGGTCCGAAATTCCCTTCGCCTCCCGGATCACATGAAGCGAGCGCGTTAACCACTGCGCTGCATGTGCCGGTTTCTGTTTGTTGTTGGTGTTTAACGACGCGTCAACATCTAGGGTCATTTGGTGCCGGGTGCCGATTTCTCTCTTTCCCTTTCACCCAATTCATATATCAGTAAGAGCAGTGTCGACTCACCAGCACCGGGGGTCTGCGGGTTGTTGTACGGACTCGCCGCCCCGCCCGGGGTCATCGGCGAGTATCCCATCGGGGACGGCGTGCCGTAGGGGGCGGCCGACGTCGGGGACGGAGTGTAGTCTGACGAAGTACTGGGAGTGCCTTGGTACCTGCGTGACACGACGAAAACAAACGTCAATCGATGTCTCGGAATTGTTGAACAATGGTATTCCGTCGCAACAAATTAATCGAGCAAAACTTGGAAATGTCAGTCCGAGTAGAAAACAGCAATGAGTAAGAAAAAAAGAGAGGTGAAAAAACTACGATTCATTGTTGATGATGGTTATTATTTGCTCAACAACCGCATAAATAGCTAGGATACTTGGGGTCCGATGACGTTTCAAAACCCCATGTCTTATGCGAGACTCGAACCCAAGCCCACTATCTGAGTTTGGTATTATGTCTCATTCGAATCTAGTTACTTCATATTCAGGGGAATCAAATCAATTGAGCAGTTGTATACTTGTATACTCACAAATAAAGATGGTCTACCAACACTACAAATATAACCGTTATATTTGTAAGAGCTACGGTATTGCAAAGGTCATTGAATTATCAGGTACAGGTAAAAACAATATATTTCAAAAGCTTTGTGCCCTCAAATCTGCAACAAGTTTACTCTAAAATGACCAAAGTTTCTACAGTTATTTTATCGATAGATCAACAACAGCTAGGTTAACTATGAAGTGATGATAAACGAAAGGACGTTTACAAAAACCCATGCCTTATACAGGTGTCGAACCAATGCCCAACAGCGTCTCCAGTTTCTAAAGCGGTGCCTTAGCTGACTCTGACTGAGCAACGAAGAAAGGCTTTCATTGGTAAACAATCCTCTAGTTTAGAGCATGCTGAGGGTAAGTCAGATTGTACGTACCCGGATCCGGGCGTGCCCTGGAAGCCCGACGGGCTGGGCGACGGCTGGTACGGAGAGTACGAGTGGTCGCTGCCGTACATGGTGCCGCCGGGCGTCTGAGGCGTGTACGGCCCGGCTGCCTGGTAGCCACCGCCCGGCGTGCCTGGAACACAAATAACGCAATGTTACATTATTTATTCACGCGATGTTTGGGTACTTCAATTATATTGTTCAATCATGTATAAATCTTTATTAAAGACGTGTCATGGTACACATGATTGCCGTTCGACACATACTAATAATCAAATGAAAAAGTAATGAAGTAGAAAAAACACACAATAATGATGAATCAAACATGAATGATTGATAAAAAAAATGATGGTAGAAAATAATAAGAGATTAATAAACAGTAGGGCCTAATATGAAAAAGTATAAGTATAAACAGTGATATGGAAATAATATAAAAAATTAGAAATAATACAATAAGTAAGTATAGGCCTAAGTAAGCCTTCATGTGTTGCTTTTTTTCCAATTATTTTTTTAATGGTGCCCAACGACCCCACCAACAGCTAGGTCATAGGTTATGAGCGGATGATAGGTGAAAGGACATTTACAAAAACCCATGCCTTATCCGGGACTCGAACCCACGCCCAACAGTGACTTCAGTTTCTACCGCTAGCGACAGTTGACTTAGCAACCGGGGCGGCTACAATCGTTTTTATAATATTTATATACCAACATTTTACGCACGAAAATAAATACAATACAATAGCGAACAAGCCTGAACGTCAGACGCAGGGCCGAGTAACGTACTTGGATTGTAGCCGGGCGAAGCGTCGTCGAGTGAGTAGGAGTCGAAGTCGTTGCCGCGCGCCGGAGTGTTGCTTGCCGTCGGGTCCCAGATGGCGTTCTGGCCGGGCGTGCGAGAACCGTCGTGCGACGGCGTCATCGAGCCGAAGTGAGGCGTGCGAGAACCGGCTGCGGGGAACAAAAACAAGACAATCGTTAACCGAACAACCTTTATCACAACCCTGAAACTACATTTTAAATTTTTAATAGACAATGCCAATATTTATTTCCCTAATTTTAGAGAAAACTAGATATCATCATCTCAATTTTAGAAATTATCAATAATTTTTTATTGAGATAGAGACCATGAGCCATGGCATTAACATTATCGGTTCTATAATTTTTTTTTTTTTTTTTCTTAATAACTCCTAAACTTGATATAAATCATTGTTCCCCAATAAGGCTATGGATGGAAGATTAGATCATTTGAACGGGGCACCACGAGGGCGATCTTACCACCCTATATGGAAACATAAACAGAATCGAGTACGGAAAATCATGGCGCACTACATAAATATTAAATATCAACACGCAGCCAGTACGGCTTTCAAATGTTTCGAATTATCCAAGGTCTGTAGATGTAGATTGAGCTGACAGAATGTTTTTAATTCTAGATTCCCATACTCCTAAGATCATCTCACAATACATATAGGCTTATCAAGTGATGTCACCCATTGTTGAGAGAGACAGACAACAATGTCCACCAGTTGGAATTGACCAATCAGAATGTTTGGTAAGCCTAGTTCATCAGTTCACTTTGATGCCATGGTAACGATTGTTGGGCATTTGCTACTTGACACAAACCTATACAGCGTTTCCCAACGTCATTTCATGTTAGCCAAGGCAATTCCTCTAACAAAAAACAAGCGGTAAAACCAAACAGTTCCACTCACCGTCGTACATGGGGGTCATCGACCCCTGCATACTTCTAACCTTCCATCTCACAACACATACAATGCGTTTTCTACTCATTTAGCCACGGCAATGCCTCGACCAAAAGACAAGACAGACAGTCAAAGTAAACCGTATCGAAGCGTTCCACTCACCGTCGTACATGGGTGTCATCGACCCCTGCATCGGCGTCTTGTTCCCGTCGCGGTACATGGGCGTGGCGCCGCCGCCGTACGAGGGGGTGCGAGCGTACGACGAGAACGAGCCCTCCTTGTTGGGCGTGCCGACGTTGGCGATATGCGACCGGTCGACCGAGATCGTCTGGCAGGTCGAGTGGAGTTCGACGCGGGCCGTGGACTCGGTCGCGTCTTTCACGATGCCAACGTTGCCTGCGGAGAGGAACGCGTAAGTGGTGAGGTTACGATGACAAAATTTGATGGTGAAATAAAAGTGTTATTTTTTAAAATGGTGTCAATGGGCCTACACATGAAGTAGGAATTTGATGAAATAATCAAGAACTAGGCCTATTAGGTTTGAAAAAGTAGGCCTACAGTAGTAAAAACATAAAAAATAAGGGAATCTGAAAATTATCTGATCCTTAATTAATAAGATTGGGCCTATTAAGATAATATGAGTAAACATTAAATTTAACATTAAATTCAAAATCCTTAACCATTTTTTACAATGTTCTTATATTTATAATAGAGATTCGTGATTTTTTTCATTTTTTATAGCCAAATAGAGGCCTATTGAAGGTTAATTCTGAATTTGTATCAAATTATAAAATTGATAAATTTCCTCGCCCAACAAACATAGAAGGCTCCTAAACATAGACCTAAAATACAGTGTTTTAAAATACATAAAAAAGTACCGAGTAAAAATTGGAAAAACGTTACAACGAGAAAAATTATACCAAGATGAACACAGAAAACCCAACACTTACCCTTATAAGGTCCGCCAGTGATCTTGATCGTGGTACCGATGAGATCTCTGTCTCGCCGGATGCCTGGTCCTCCCCTGCCTCGTCCCCTACCCCCTCCGCCGCCCCCTCCTCCACCTCCGCCCCCCCTGCCGCCAGACGGGTGGGCGGGGGAGGAGATGCGCGGCGACATGAAGCCGGCCATCCCGCCGCCACCGCTCTGTATCGACGCAGACTGCAAACGGAAACACACATTCGAGTCGAGTCGCAATATACACATCGTAAAGCGGGGTAACTCGAGGCTTACGAAGTGACAAGGCAAAATGTTCATTGTTTAAAGTTACCCCCACCCCCTACTCATTAGGTAAAAAGAACAGATTAAATCATTTTTCAATGTTTTCTTATTTTCAACAATTTAATGTTCCAGTTTCAGATTGCCCTCATACTCAAGAGATAGAAATGAAGAATTCTCACCTGATGCATAGGCTTAATAAAAACGCCTATAGAGTTCTCGAAGATAGATATCAGAAAGCGACCCAAAAAGTTAGTATCTTATGGTAAATAGGGTAAATAACATGCACCAATAACCTAATGTGAATGTTATTATTATTATTATTATTATATTGGGTTCAACGACGCACTGTTATGATAACTGAGATCTAATGACGTCGGATGGATGATTAATGAGATGATGGGATGATGAGATGAAGGTTCTTGGGTACTGAGAAGGATAGGGGGAAGGAAGCGGTCATGGCCGACTTACTGTAGGAACCATCCCGCCATTAGCCTAGACTACAGAGGGAAACCATGAAAAACCTCTGTAAAGATGGTCGGCGGCAGGGATCGAACTGGGTTCGATATTCCCCTCGTCTCCCGGATCACATGAAGCGAGCGCGTTAACCACTGCGCTGCATGTGCCGGTGTGTGAATGTTATTATTTAATCATTTAAGAAGGTACTTTTCTTGATGGTGTGAAGCAGTTTGGTCGCAACACAATCAAACTGAACGTCTCTACCGCCAGACTACCGCTACAATTGTTAGACGAGCTTTAGCGAGGATTCAATTTGACATACTGAAAAAAATTGGTGTTCGTTTTTTTTTTTTTTTTTTTTCTTTTTTTTTTTTTGTCGGTTTGCCAAAGGTCAAACGGCTACAGCTATCAACTTCAAACTTTTTTTCAATATGGCTCCTCATCTAACTTAGATCTGTATAGTTTTGTGGCATTATCGGAGGGTAATTTTTTTTTTTATGAATTTTAGAAATTTCAAAAATACCCATTAGAATAACATGGCGAAAAAAAGAAAAAAAAAAAAAAATCCTGAAAAATTGAAATTTTGCGTGAACTTGAATTACATTTTGATACACAATTCTAAAAATTTTCAGCTTGATCGGGTGAGCCATTTTGAAGAAAAAAAATAAAATGTGCTAAATTGGTACCACTCGAAGCAGTTCTTAAACATTACTACCCAAACTATTACTATCCGCTCGTCTAACAACGCATATGGCGTTTTCCTAGTTTATACATCACCGGTATGTCAGCACCGAAAGTTCTACGCTATGTCAACAATCCTATTAATTCCGAACGTTTCTAACGAATCGTCTCGCATTGGTACCAACCTTAGAGCCGCCGGCCAGCTGCAGATGTCGAGTCTTGCACACGAATATGCCGCCGTTGTCGAGGTACATGCGCGAGTGCAGGAACGCAAAGTTGCGGTACAGGTGCTTGATCTCTCCGTTGCGACCCTGGCGGAATAAAACAAACATTCAAACGACAATTCGAGGATATGAGAACTTGGTTTGACGTTTGCTTTCAATACTTTTTATCGATTCGATATCCAAGGACTTCAATGATTCAATAACGAGTTGGAATAATTCAAATTCGAAAAAATGTATATCTAAACACTGTTTGATATCGATTTATAAAGTTGTTGATAACTAAAATAGTAGGGCCTACACTGCTGATGTGAAATTTGTATTGCATGAGAGAAGTATTATTTTCTCATTATGGAACTACTGTTTGAATTACAGCAAAAATTAGATGATCAGAGTACGAATTAACGAGGGTTAGACATAGGCTACTGTATTGAATTCAAGTTATTGCACTACAAGAGACCGTGGCATTGTTAATATAGTATCTAGCTCGTTGAATAAACATCCGAACAAAGTTCTAGTCACTTGGCGCTTGCTAAACCTTGGACGTAGAAACAAGAGTTTGGTTATTGTTTATTGTTAGCATAAAGACCCCACCAACAGCTGGGTTATACGGGGGTACGAATGAGCTGGTGATCATGAAATTATGGAGTGATGATAAGTGAAAGGACGTTTACAAAAACCCATGCCTTGTGCAGGATTCGAACCCACTCCCAACGGTGACTTCAGATTCTGAAGCGTGCCTCAGCTGACTGAGCCAACGAGGGCGGCACACACTAGAGTTCGGACCCAGCCAACAGTCCACTCAATCAACGTCACAAACGAAAGCAACAATGTAGTAAAATTGTCCGAACAACATTCCCGACGCGTACTCACCGCGTGCGGCCCGTCTATAACCTTGACGATATCCTTCTTCTGTATCGTGTTCTGTTCCGAGTCGAGCGCCACCGCGTATCGCGCCTCCTTCTTCTTCTGCAGCGCCTGCGGCCGCGCCTCCACCACCTTGCCCTGCATCGACAGCACGTGGAAGTGCTCACGTTCGAGCCGCACGATCACGCCGACCGTCTGCGGGTCCAGCTGGACGCAGTCGCCCCACTGGAACTGGCCCAGCGAGTCGACGCCCGTCGCCATGTCCGAGCAGAGCGTCAGGTCGCGCGGTAGAACCTGGGGGGAGACGGGGAGTTAACGACTGTTGAAATTTATAGGGATATGATCTTGGAATAAATATATATGTTGGAGTTTGTCGTTCAATGTAAAAAAGTTATGACAATTGATCAAATTTTGTATTTTGTATTTATAATTTTCATTTTGTATAGTTGCTCAGATTATCTACATTTTACATGCTACAAATGAGGAATTTTTTCAGCCCACACAGAATTTTAATCTTTGATTATCTATTGTCACAACACCACATTTGTAGCTATTTTCCGACTGTAATACTTCATAATACAGGTCTACGTCATGACTCATAATGTAACGAACCGACAGAGACGAAAAATATTTTTTTTTCCATTTTTTAATAACATCGAAATGTGATACAAAATCATTGTTCCCCAATTATGGCTATGGACGAAAGATGAGATCGCTTGAACGGGGTACCACAAGGGCGATCTTACCACCCCAAAATCAATGAATAGAGAGATAAGCATGAATTTTCGAGTTCAGCTAAATTTGAACTCGAACTCGAAAATTTGAGTGCTTGCACGCCCCTAAAAATCATTATTCCCAATTATTCCCACATATGAAATTAGAAAAATATGACCGTCCTATTCATCAATAATTGAACTGACAACAATAAAGTAGCAAAAATGTTCTCAAAACCACTTTTCTAGAAACTAAAAGTGAGTCTTGGACGTACCTCCAGTTCGTGCATGGTGAGATCGCTGAACAGGATGATCCGGTTCTCCTCGACGCGTACGATCAGGCCCGTGTCGCCCTCGTAGCGCCCGGCCAGCACCTTCACGTGGTCGCCCATCCGGAACGACTTCTTCAGCTCGTTCGCCTGGAACTCCAGAGCTTCCTGCGGGACACAACGGGACAACGACGAGTCAGATTATTAGTGCACACTTGGAAACAGAATATACATATTTTTTCATTGCCTTTTGGTAAGTCTGAGCATGGAGTTGTATATATGGAGGTCTATCTCAGCGACGAGCCGTGTACCAGATCGCGTATTTACGGTTATTTAAAAAAGGCGGCCATGTTCTTATTTCAACTGTCAGTTGGAGCTACTCTCGCTTTGGAATACACATTATGTAACAATATACTGAATTCAAGGCCTTTATTATTACATTATGTAATAAAATAGAAGGCCTTGAATTCGGACACTAAATATAAAACAAGTGTCGGTAGGCCTACACCTGACAACAATCAGCTTGAGCAGTGAACATGGCCGCCGTTACCCACTATTTATTGTGATCAAGTGGGTCGAGTTTTTAACACGGAGTTATATCCCCAGTACAATACAACGCCATGGTCTGAGTTCAGTCGTACTCACCGTGAGTCCGTCGTGGTTGGGCATGACCATGATCATGTTGCCGTCGATGGCTGTGATCTTGCCGAGCATGTTGATCAGCTCGCCCTCGCACACCTCGACGTTGTCTCCGTTGCTGAACGAGTGCGTGACGGCGTTCACACCGTCCTTGCTGGCGGCCGCGGGAAGCTCGATGTCGATCGAGTCGGGCGCCTCTTCGAACTTCTCTAGCTCGAGCAGGGTCGGTTTAACGCCTGGATGGAGGGAATGGTGGTTACAAACGATTAGGTTTACGATGGGTTTGTTATGAGGAATCGGGTGTAAACTTCCAGGGGTAAAAAATCAACTGAAAATTAGGGATAACTTGAAAAAATTACTTCGTTTTGGAACGAAAACATCACGAAATATAGGCCTATGATGTCAGTACCGTCATGTTGGAAAAAAACGTAGAATCAAGAAAATGAAAAATTCAAAGAAAATGAAAAAAAACATTTGGGCAAACCAATAAATTGTTAAATTGTAGCCTACAAGATTATTTTGTTTTGTGAATACCGGTATATATATGTTTGTCAAATTTTTTCAATTTTGTTTGATATCTTGTTTGTCATTTTAATTAGTGTCTTTTATAACGTGATTCAGTGATATACGACGGATATACGACGGTAAAAATGAAAGGTACAAAGCCAGATGAACATAAAAATATTGGAATTTGTAAGTAAATCAAGAAATAATTGCCAATTCTGACCGTCAGCTACGATGGCGCTCATCGTGAAGTTCTTGAACAGGAAGCCCTTGCGGTTGTACCGGTTGCCCTCGAAGATGAGGAAGTCTCCGTCGCTGGTGACCTCGCCGCCGATCGCTCGGATCGCCTCGGGGTCAAACGGCTTCAGCGCCGGCCGCCGCTTCTTCTTGCGCTTCGCCGCCTCGCTCTCCTGCACAAACACGACAATAATACTTTCAACGACGTCGGACGGTAGAAACTCAACGATTTACTGAATTCGTCATCATCAAAATTAATCAATAGTATTAGAAATAAGGTTGTCGTTCCAGAATTTGATGTTCTGTATTGGGACTTCGATCGATATAGCAATCAATCCTTTCGATTACAATTATTTTGATATTGAAAATGAATTCGACACACACACCTAACAGGATACAGGATAAGGAGGAAACAGATACAGGATAAATTGAGTCCCCTATTAATGTGCGATCTAGTCCAAGGTCACGTCGTCAGTTGTTTGAGGCGGAGGTAAACCCTTACTGCGCGTCACAACATAATGACAGAGGCATGATTTGGACCATTTTTTTTTTGATAATTTCAATCAATATTCAATAACGAACGCAACCCCTGACCCATGTTTTTCTAATATTTCTTCATCTACCAATAACATTTGATGTTCGATCAAGTTCTTAAAAACGCACCCAAAACGTACCAACGTTTATTTGTCCTGTGTGCAGGTGTAACACATTGGTGATCTAAACGCTATCTTTGGATAGAGAGAGTATAGATTTTAGCGTTCTAAAAATCATATTAATTATATCAGTCTCATGGAAGGTAAAAATGATGCCACGTTAACAGGTCTCCAGCGTAACGTGAGTCTACTTACCGTGAGGGTCGTCCTGAGTGCGCCGCGGGGCCGCGTGTAGTCGATGCGCGGCAGCAGCTTCAAGTGGGCCGTGTTCTGAGCAAGGTCCACGTAATCCACCTGAGCGATGTCGTCCTTGTACACCCCTGCACACGGAAGAGGTAACATTGTAACAATATTTAACGAGTTACATTTATTCAACTGAGATTGAGTGGAGTTTTGGTGGAAACGTTTCAATATATGGACTTGATGTTTTAATTATATAAAATAAACACAGACCTCCATCCATTATTTCTGAGGGGACCGAGAAAATAAAACCATCCATCCAGGAAAATTTAGCATAGGTTATAACCTATAAGAGAGTGGGGTGAGGAAATGAATGATACAAGCAGGAAAACAATGGACCCGGGCACGATGCATAGAGGTTTCACTGTACATAAAACACACTGAAACCTATCTATCGTTTTCCAAGGGACCAGGTAGATAAAACCATCCACGCAGGAAGACGATCCATCCAGGAAAATTAAACTCGATTATATGAGAGTAGGGTGGGACAAAATGAGTGATGTACAGTGGAACCTCTTTAGTACGTTTTTCAGGGGACCAGATAGAAAAAACTTACTAAAGTGAAAAACTTACTAAAGAAACTATCTAACATGTGAGAGCATATAGATGGGATCAAAAACTAAAACTTACTAAGGTGAAGAATGTACTAAAGAGAAACTTACTAAAGAGGTTCTACTGTATTTGTATTCTATGAACACTCTTGCAGATGTGCTAGATGCACGGTGAGCACGGTGGCACGGTGGAAGCGGGAAAACGATGGTTGCGGGAACGATGCGCAGAGGTTCCATTGTACTGCATTAAATTGAATCAACTGCATGGGGATTGTGGTAGGAACGTTTCAATACGGAGTTGATGTTTAGATGTATACAAAATAGAAATATAAGCCTATACAAAATATATGAGAATGGCTGCCACGTCTGAACGGTAACAACACAATCGAAAACCAGACCGACAATCGAGAGTGCGCGTTAGTTCTAACGGACACGCAGGCTGTTTCCGCGAGATGACAAATCGTTCCGAGTGACTCACCTCGTTTGAGTCGCACCCACTGTTTGACCTTGAGACCGCTCTGCTCCTTGACCACCCGCAACACGTCCGTCATCTCCTTAATCGGCACCATCTAGCGGACGCAACAAGAAGCACACGCTTATTAACCAGGTTCCAAAATCGCTACCCTACCTTCCATGCCGGGTTACTTTCAGGTTACTCTGACGTCAAGTTTACGGTACCGGTACCGTATTCATGTATTAGAGGGAACTCGCCTATTTGAAGGGGCACATTTATGATGTTGATATTTCCTAATACTAGGAAAATGCCATATATGCGTTGTTAGACGAGCGGACATTCAAGTTATAAATGGGTAAAAACTGGTTCTAGTGGTACCAATTTAGCACATTTTATGTTTTTTCTTCAAAATGGCTCACCCAATCAAGCTGAAAATTCCCATAAATGTGTATCAAAATGTAAATCAACTGCACGCAAAATTTCATTTCATTTTTTTAATGAAAATATTTTCTTTTTTTTCTGCTGTGTTATTCTAATGGGTATTTTTGAAATTTCTAAAATTCATAAAAAAAAGTTACCACCCAATAATGCCACAAAACTATACAGATCTAAGTTAGATGAGGAACCATGATAAACAAAGGTTTGAAGTTGATAGCTGTAGCCGTTTGACCTATGGAGAACCGGAAAAAAAATATGAAAAAACAACATAAAAACGAACACCATTTTTTTCAGTATGTCAAAATGAATCCTCGCTAAAGCTCGTCTAAATACCGTCACTATGTTATTCAGAAATGGTGGCACATTCCGATATTAATGTCGTTTTCATGGTTTTCCCGTGATATGCAAATGACTGGACATGAGTGCTGGGAGGTAGGTTTCACAGGAGTCAACAAGCTCAAGTTTCCCACTACCTTTTCCACGGACTCTGAAGGAAATAACCACCAGGCGAAAATCACAGGAACATTACCGTATTTACTCGCATATAAGTCGCACCCGCGTATAAGTCGCACCCCTGTTTTTGACAGTCATTTTTTGAAAAACCCTTTGTATGGTCGTATAAGTCGCATCTGCAGTCTCCAGCAACGTGAAAAATACATCGTGATTGAAATGTTTAGCGCTCTATTCCAGACCCATATTAGAGTAATTAACCATTGTGAGGGGCCTCAATACAGCCAGGGACATGTAAGATGTGAGAAACCTTTGTGAGGGGCCTCAACTACAGCATGCAGGTGACCTTGGTAGCTCCACTGCTGTGCCTTTGTCACACACACAAACACACACATTGCCCTGCCCATAGCAACCAAGAGACACTGTCCAGATGTGCTAGTGTCACATTATTTTGAATGTGCTTTTGACATTTGTTTGTTTCCCTGTTGCTGTTAGAGAGGAAATATTATTGAAATCACATTTGACTTCTTTATTGCCTTTTTAGAATACTATGCTTTCAATTGGAATTATTTTTTGTCACCATCAAGAATGCGCTCATGCAGTCTTGCCTAGCCCCCCCTAAGGGGCCTCCCACCCATGATCAGCTGTTACTGATGTCCCTGCTATTGCAACACTCATGTCAGTGACTCAGTGTGCTTCCAAGCCTTGAGATTAGAGCTCCTGTTAACCTATAGAGTGATGATTGGATTGAGGAAAATGACGCTTCTTTTCATGAATAAAGGTGAATTGATGCATTGAATTTCAATTTTGGAGATTTTGTGCGCGCATATTAGTCGCACCCGCGTATTAGTCGCACCCCTGTTTTGAGCTCTCAAATTTATAAATATACATGAGTAAATATGACAATAATGAATTAAAACTTATGACATGTTTCGATCTCTTTGGATCTCATCAGGCAAGTGTATTATTTATTCACAGCACTCCTTCACTCACAGAAACGGTAATGCCTATATCATGATTCATGAAAAAATTAATTATAATTTCTGAAATTAAAATGATGATTTCTAGTTTTCTCTAAAATTAGGTATACAAATATCGTCATTATTCATTAGAATTTAGTTTCAGGGTAGTGTCGTTTTTCAATCCACGTTACCTGTTGCGTCCACTGTCCCATGCGCAGGTTGCCCACGTTGTTGATGGCGGCCTTGACGTGCGGCTGCTTGTACGACTCGATGTAGATGTAACCTTTGACCCCCTCGGGCGCGACCACCGACTTGATCTGCAGCGGGTCGTTGGTGAACTGGTACGCGAGGAACTTGCGCATCAGCAGCAGGGCGGTCGCTTTCTCCTCGCCGATACGACATTTCACCATCCACAAGTTCGGGTCCCTGCGAGCGATCGGAGGATTATCGTTCGTGCGTTTTTTTTCATTTGTTTGGGTGGGGTAAACTTGACACGAACAAAGATCGAGGGAAGATTGAGCACTACCAATTTGCTTTCATACCAACTGGGACAAGCTATTGAGGACACAAAACTCATTTTCATTGAAAATCGAAAAAGAATAAAAACGTTGCTAAACGACCCCAACAGATAGGTTATTTGTTTGGGAGTACAAATGAGCAGGTGGTAATGAAACGATGAATTGAGGATAAATGAAAGGACGTTAACAAAAATCCATACCTTATGCAGGACTCCAACCCAAGTCCGACTTCACTCCAGTTTCTAACCTAGTTGACGGCTTTCAAAGTAATTTAAAAGCCGACGTAATATTTTCAATATTGATTTTTTTTTTTAAATTTCCGTATTGCTAGGCCCATTCAGTTAGTGAGAGTTGTTGGTTTATATAGAAACAAGAAAATCTCGTGTGTTTGTATATAATCATCTATGTACGTTCTATCAACAGGCTCTCCACTCTGAGTCCGATATTCCTACTTATAAACCTTGGTAAGCTGCTTTTCTTTATCAATTCGTAATGTCCAGCCTAAGGGTTATTTTCCTATACACACAAAGTATTTTCCTATATTTATGTTGTTTATATTAGGCCCAAAAAGAAAAATCAATTTTCTATAATTTCATGATTCCCACATTTTCACATTTCATTTCCAAGTGTGTGTGCGTAGTCAGCAACTCGTTTCACTTACTTGACACCAGGCAGCAGGGTTTGCTGCGTGATCTCGTCGGACATGCCCTCGCCGCCGTCGCCGAACCGATGCGCCGCTATCGACTCGTCGGCATACTTGTTGCGCAGGTACTCTTCGATCTCCTCCTCCTTCTGCGAGCTGTAACACGACAGACATAACCGTACTTTAGTAACCAGACAGACATAACCTCATTTTAGTAACAAGATATACATAACCGCACTTTGGTGAAGTGACAGGTATGACCACACTATAGTAACACAGCAATCGTAAAGCATGGGGTCCATCATTCTATCCCAACTTCTTCTCGAGTTGAAAAATATTGCCGAGGCGCTTTTAATTTACGTGCATTTTTTTTCCATAATTTTCATGTCACATACCTACGTTGACAACTAAACATAATAGGCCTACAGTAAACGCTCTTTCATTCAAAATTCAATGGACCCAAAAATACTAATTTTGAATAAAATCAAAATATTCAACATTAAACTTATGGGTCACAACCAGAACTATTAATTGAATTACAGCAAAATTTGAACCATCATAGTTTCAATGACAAGGGTTTACTGTAGGATCAAGAATTTGTATCATGTTTTTAGACTTATGGTCTTGACAATAAAACTGAGACATGATTGTAGGAGACAAGAGAGTGTTTTAAAAACCCTCGCCTACAGAGAACCAACGCGCATTCTAAAAGGTTCCACAACTACAAATCACGAAAGAAATGGCGACCATCTACTCACTCCCACAGGTTGGTACCCCTCCTCCTCCCTTCGATGTCCCTGGCCGTCGGGCCGTGCTCGTCCAACTCGTTGCCGACGATACCGATCTCCTGCGCCCCCTCTTCCCAGTCCTCGTCATCCTCCACCTCGTCGTCCACTTCCGCCTCGTCGATGATGAACCCGCCGAACCTGTCGCCTCCCTTCTTCTTCTTCCTCGGTCGATTCTCTTCCTCTTCCTCCTCGTCGTACTCCGAGTCGGCCAGATCCTCTCCCTCCGGCTCCTGCTCGTCCTCTACCTCTTCGTCTTCCTCGTCTCCCGGCCTCGCTTCTTCCGCCTCGTCATCGCGGTTACCCGACCGGCGACTGCTGTTCGATCCGCGACTGCCGGATCTGCGACTGCCGCCCGACCTGCGGCTGCTGGCAGATCCGCGACTGACGTTGGAACCGCGACTCGCGTTGGAACCGCGGCTTGCGTTCGAGCCGACGGAGCCCGAGCGAGCTGATCGGCGGTCGGACCCGGCATCCGAACGAGCATCCTGCTACGTAACATTAGGAATATAACGATAAATTTCAGACTTGTAAAGAAAAGGATTTGAAAAAGTGTTAGTTTAATTTATACATATCGGGTTCAACGACGAACGCAACTGGTTGATGAGTAAAATCTATTGATGTTGGTGATTGATGAATGTGACGATAAGATCAGTGGAAAGGTAATTTTATTAGGTGTTTTTAGATAATAGAAATGAGTCAGTCGTGGCCTGTTAGAGAACAATTCCAGTATCAACCTGAACGACAGAAGGAACCCACGAGAAACTAGTCAGGATGGTCGACCACGTGGCAAGAATCGAACTCCGGTCTTATGCATGACGATTCAGTGTTTTAGCCACTTGACCACCTGTCTCAGTGTGAAGGATTTAAAAACATAATGGTCGATACTGACGATATATATTATATCTGTAATACACAATAAGAGCATTACCACAAGTTATCTGATCTTAGATCTAGTCATTTGAATTTTCAACGTACGTCTATCTTCTATCATATATCATCTACGGTACGGCAAGTCTAGCGGCAAATTGTTAGAATGCAATGCATTCACTGTTTTGACAAAATCTAATATTTTCCATCTTGAATCCTTAGGGCCTATAATATTTTACTTTCAGTCCATAAAGTATTACCCTCTCTAATCTCTTTCAAAACATATAATAAATCAATAGCATATTCAACACTACTAGTAAGAATCTACTGATCAATGCCTCCTCATTGTCTGTTTAATATGCTAGCAGATGATCCACCTATATCAGTAGGGCCCTACACCAAAGTTAGCTAGGCTACTATAACCTCACTTTATTCAACGAGTCTATTTATCCGGAAATTACAAGAGATATAAACTGACCTCAGCTTCACTATCGCTGGCAGGAACACTTCCTCGCTCACTTTCATTATCAGAGTTACTGGCCTCCGAATCAGACATGACTAATGATTAAATCTGAAAGAAAAAACATTTGAATAAGTCAAGATATTAAATATTCAGTGAGACTAACGCAATGCCATGGCAATGCTAACGCCATCTAGCGGAAAGTTGAAGGTGGACTATCGGGGCCTACCTCACTTCTGGTACAAAGGATTGGGGACAGACGTAAGGCCATTTTTAGTCTCGTCAAATGACATGGGTATATAAAACATAGCCTACATGAATGTGAAAATCCTTATATGTGACAGCATGCCAATAATACAATTTCGTTTACACCAGTAGGCCTACCGAAAACTAGTCCCTGGCCCGAAGTATAGCTGATCAATGATATAGGCCTAGGGTTTACTACGTAATATATTATCAATACCG
This sequence comes from Brachyptera putata, assembly GCA_907164805.1. Classification (NCBI taxonomy): domain Eukaryota; kingdom Metazoa; phylum Arthropoda; class Insecta; order Plecoptera; family Taeniopterygidae; genus Brachyptera; species Brachyptera putata. The sequence continues at coordinate 5,524,186 of OU015474.1, forward strand.
GGAAATGGTACTCAGTAACGCTTCCCTTATAGGTACTTGGATTTGAGGTCATCATTGAATTTACATTTATGTTAAGGTTTATACTCGATACCAAGCTGACACACTGAATGTACACAAAATTCAATGAGATACCGTAAGTTATGAAAGTGAACCACATGACCATTGACAGAAGATTTCTAGCACCAAAAGTCAAGAGGTGTCAGCGACTCAGCATAGTGGTACAGTAAGTGGCCAGCGCATGCCTCGATTATATTGTTTTCACGTTGGCACTGACTCACTGAACAGTCAGCTGATCATAGGCCTAGACTCTATAATGCAGACAAAATTCTGAGGATGAAAATCGATTTCTGAAATCGTTTGGTTGTAAAAATTAGGCTGATTACTATTTCTTTTTGTATTAGTTCCATTGTTTGACAAATTCAGGACATATTTGTGGTTTCTTAGAATTCATGACGGACATTTTGACATGTTTAAAACAAATATGACTTGTCTGGAATTTTGGGGACGTCTGGTAACCCTAGCCTAGGCCTAGACCTATTTTGAGTTAATATATCCTCATTTTGATATTGCATACAGGCATACTTGGCCTAGCATTGCTTTCATATAATCTAGTCATTCTAGTGCGTAGTGGTATTTATGGAAAAACTTGATCAAGTAAGAAGATATTACAAGAATTCAATAAGAATATGGTTGGAAAGCCAGCTAATAAGCTAACAACTACAATGTGGGGCCCAAGCCCCTCATTATTTGATGCTCGGCAGGCTTTGCGTTCTGTAAGTCGAAAATGACAGTAATGATAGGCCTAGATCTCCTTTGGATAAGAGTGCTAAAGGCCACACTTGTAGGCCTAGGCCTATTGCTGACAGCAAACTTAATTGCTGAAGAGGTCAAAAGGCATTCATGTAAACAACTAGGGCCTAGTTTGTCTATGAGGTTTGCTTCTAATCGAGGATTTTCAGATGCAATAGCCTAAACCGTTTAGGAATTAATCCAATGCCACGATTAGGGAAAGACAGGAGACTCGCTTCGCTTCGGGCTACGTAGGGTAACTTAGGTCCACAATCTTCAGTGCGGTCCTCTGAAGACTAGGCCTAGGACCTACAACAGGTGCATTGCCTTATGCCGCCTTGGTGTTATAGACGTACATGAAGCTGTATTAATACAATCACTGACGCTAAAATACATATTGATTCTTAAATCATGACTTTCATACCTATGAGTAATATTATACGTCAATTATACCCCATACACAAATGATAGTTTCAGGAAGAAACGTATCTGTCGTAACAACGCCTAAAATTTTACGCCATCTTACGTTTCGACTTTCGAGTTGCGAGTTTCGACTAATGTAGTATAACGAGAGATCGTAATCGAATTCGATTATCTACTTGCAAAAGAAGAAAGATTGGAAAGGAAGATGGCGAAGATTCTAGCTCTGGATAAAGTTGCACGTCTTTTCCAGATATTTAAACAGAATGGAGGTATTCTTGGTACACTGGGAAAGATCTATCGCATGGACGAAGCCAAACTTGGTCAATTAGTCGGAGAAGATAAATATGGAAACAAATATTTTGAGAATAAAATGTACTTTTATGGTGTGTAACCTAACCTTTCTTACTAAAAACATTTTTCTTACTTTAGTTATTAGCAGTGCTAGGCTATCAGGGCCTACATGTGGAGTCGGGTTCAATTATAATCAATATACGCCTAGGCTTAGTAAATTATAATTGAGTGTTACTTCTCAAATTAAGCTTGTCTAAACCTTGTCAATAAATTGAGACTCTTGTCATGTCAGCGCAGTTACTTTACGATTACATTCCAGTCATTGTATGCCTAGTCTCCGCTGACTCTTTTTGGGACGCTTCCAGTCCCTAGAATATGCCTCAGACCTTGTGCAAGTCACTTGATGATACTATGGTGAATATGTAAATATATGTGCCCATTAGGCATATATTGGCATATTTGTCTTATTTGCAGTAGGCCTAGGTCGTAATTTTGATTCCGTAAATATGTATGTAACATTACCAATGATAGTTTAATCCACTTGTATCAATGTATTCACATATGTAGGCATTCCAAGGGATACCAACTATTTTCAGATTATGACTGTAGCCTACTGTAGGTTACTTATAAATCATTATTAAATCAAAATCAAACAAACTTGAAAAACCTCACAACCCAACATATCTTGAACGCAGCTCTGATTTAAGTCTATCAATAATGTTGTTCAAATTGCCATTATTGTCATCTTCTTTGCAATAGGTCGGAATCGCTGGATTGAATACTCTCCTCAAGTAAACATGAATTACGACGGGTCACAAGTTCCCTCCGAATGGTACGGCTGGCTCCACTACAAAACCGATTATCTTCCAAGCCAGGTAAAGCTGATATGTCCTTAGGGTATACCTAGATTCAATATGGTCACAAACTTACGAAATATATTGTCATTTTTCAAGGGTCCAGAAATAAAAAAACATCCATCCAGGAAAATGTAACATTAATTGGTCATACATGTAATAGGCCCGTAGTATCTCACTTTTGGTGGGAATATATCGTTTAAGATACCTAATATGTTTGGGCCGTGAAGTTCTGCAGTATGGTGTTTTGGATCTTTTCTATTTCTAACATTCTAAGGTGGCTGGGCTGGCACTTCATATTTATGAGTTTTCATTTGTTTAGGTTCTTGAGTAGTGCTGACTCTGACTTATCCTAAACCCTTTAATTTTCTCGGTAATTTGTTGTTACTCGGTACCAAATGGTGGGTTAGTTGGTCAAGGTTGGTGTCCTAACCTCCAAAGATAGCTGACTGTGATCAATGTCCATGTAATTTCATACTGTTTAGGAGTGTTTGTTTAATTTTAGGATCACAATTTTATTTCTCAGACCCCGTTTTTTGATACAATTTAATGTTTATTCATTAGAAAACACCATGTTCAGGATCAAATTTGCAAAATTAGCGATGGTACGGAGTATGAAAAATATACCATTTTCTCATTTTCAGGATCCCGGCAGACCCAAGTACCCCTGGATGGCGGACCACACAGCAAACTTGTCTGGCACGGAAGGTGCCTACACACCCTACAGCACCGTACCGCCCAAGATCGAGGTGTGGCAACCACCAAAGAAGTAGGCGTGCCTTCTTCGAGGGTTAGTCTCCACTCTACTAAATTCTGTCTTAGCTCGTTATCATACATATTGTTGTGTAAATATATGAATTGTAATATTTATGATGTGAAATAAATAATTTTAATTGATTTTATTGTGCATAACTCCTTATTGAAATACGGTGATACTGTACCATAAAATCCTCTAACCCTCCACAGTCCACGTGGTTAAACATTTGTGTACACTAACAGTCACTTAAAGTGTTCGATCGACCCACATGAAAACGCACCCTGAAGACAATTTACTGCTAATATTATGCAATGGAAGTAGTAGGCACTGTACACATACACTCCATGTATGGTTCATAAAAACATATGACGGCCTAGCCTAGATTTTATCTGAATTTTAATGTAAAAACTACTTTATGAGCACTTCGGTACACCAAAGCAAATTAATCTTCTTATAGATCTATTTCAATTACGGTAGTAGGCCCATTTATTAGTTATAAGTCTAATATTTGAACATTCTTAGTGTTGTCTAAATTCATTTAACGGGGTTTTTCCTCAAAAGTGGTCCACTGATTTCACCCCAAACTATACAATACCGGTACCAAGGTGGATAGAACCGTATGCCTACAAAAAGCTTTGTGATCAACTAAAACATTCAACCTATGCAGCAAATACAAAAAAAAAAAAAATCTATGCTGATGTCTACCAGTGGGGGAGTAGGCCTACATTTTTTTTAAAATTTTAGATTGGGTTTAACGACGCACTGTACTGATAGCGAAGATATATCTGTGTCGGATGGACGATTAATGAGATGGTGGTTTCTTGAGTAATGGGAAGGAAGTGGACGTGGCCTATATTATGAGAACCATCCCGGCATTAGCTTAGACTACAGAGGGAAACCATGAAAAAGCCCTGTAAAGATGGTCGGCAGCAGGTTGCGAAATTTCCCTCGCCTCCCGGATCACACGAAGCGAGCGCGTTAACCACCGCACTGCATGAGCCGTCCAGTACATTTAGAGTACATATATATTTCTCAAACCCAGATAACCAATTAGAATTGGGCCAGGGGGTGTTTCCACCACTTCTAGGGCAGTCTTCTTATCAGTCGGGACCTGGCAGGTCCGACTTCTTCTTCCTCTTCTTCACTACCACTATCCTCTGCTTCGTCTTTTCTTCCCAAGAGTTCCCTCCACCGTTCTCTATCTTCCCACCATCTCTCATCTACCACTTCCTCCCATTTTTCTCCTCGGTTGACTACCCCACACCTTACTCCCTCCTGCCACTTCTCTCTCGGTCATCCGACTCTTCTCTTAGCTCCATTGTTTTCTGCTATCTCAAACATTGCTCTCAGTATTCTCTCCTTTTCCATTCGTTGCATATGCCCGTACCACCTAAGTCTCTCCCTTTCCATTTTAAATGATAACTTTTCCACTCCCACTTCGTTTTTTTTTTAGAAAAAAACAATAAAATTACAACAGGACCGAACCGATGAATAAAGGAAAACTCATTCACATAACTTACATTTGAAACATTTTCCATTTATTAAGTCCAATAGTAATTCCAACATACACATAAATCAACCGTAACGTTTAATCCTCCTTTGCCTTCTTACTTCCTTCGCCGTCTCCCACTTCTGCCACGCTTGCCCTCCGTTTGCCGAGCGCCGCTCTCTCCTTCTTCTTTTCCGCCATCGTCTTCTTCAGACCCTTCATCTTCCTCGTCTGCAGCGTAATGTTCTGCTTGGAGATGTGGATGCGGCCGTGTTTGTTTCCGAGCGCGTCGTTCGAGATGTTCTTCTTCGTCCTCACCTGATGGATAGAGAAAGAGAGAGGTTGATGTGTGAGAGACGGCGACAAGATTTTTTTTTTAATGCTGCGTAACGACCCCATCAACAGCTAGGTTATACGGAGGTACGAATGAGCGGGTACGAATGAAACGATGAAGTGATGATAGGTGAAAGGATGTTAACAAAAACCCATGCCTTATGCGGGACTCGAACCCACACCCAACGGTGACTTCAGTTACTACCGCTAGCGATAATTGACTTAGCCACCGGGGAGGCTGGTGACAAGAATTAAATATGAACATAATGAGTTTTTGGTATTTGAAAAATCGTAAAAACCAGGGCACACGGAAACACAGTCACGAATTTTGGCTGAGTAAACCAATAAACCTTCATTTCGAAATTCAGAACTCAAAAATAGCCGTTTTGAATTAATCAAGTATGAATGACGGTACCAAATTATTTAATACTGAACTTCAGTGTTGGGGAAGTTCTCTTATAAAACAAACTTTTAAAACGTTCAGTTCATGTCAAATACATCGCTCTTTTAAAAAGTTCACAGTTCAAAGTTCGTTTGGTGGCCGAGACTGTGGTAATGGAACACTGACCAATTGAATGAATCTGGTAATATATATCGATAAAACTGACCTTAAGCTCCTTGGGTTTCTTGCAAGCCAATTTGAACAATTCGTCAGAGGCTAGCTTCGTTCGCCGGACTTTGAAATCTATTGATGGTCCGATCTCTTCCAGCTCGACTCGCGGGGTTCTGGTTCCGGACTTCAACAGCTGAGTCCTGGATAGGAAGTTCAAATCATTTTATAATGGGTTCATTTTATTTTCATCGGGTTCAGATGCACTGAAGACCCTGCAACTTCAATTTCAACTTTTACAATTTTTTTACAATATCCTAGGCCTACTTTACAACTTGAACATCATCCCCCCCCCCCTCTCTTCTCTCTACCCGCTCCATCCAACATCTTCATCATCATCCTTACTACCTCTACACGTCCACAACAAACATCTAGTAAGACCAAAGCAATAGCCAAACGCCCAAAACGTTGAAACCTCGTGTGTTTGTACATAATCATCTCTGTGTTCTAACAACGGGCTCCACACTAAGAGTATTTCTACTTATAGACATTGTTGACCTGCTGTTCTATCTCTATATTTTTACCCAATTCATACACTCTCATGGGTGCGAGACAGAACACTCTTCCCAGCATCTACAGGATGATGAACGAGTGAACGACCAGGCTGCTCTATGCCCACAACAACGTACATTCAATTTATGAATTGAGTGAAAGGGAAAGAGAGAACAGCAGTTTACCGAGGTTCACAAGTAGACAGGCCTACTTATGGTGGCGAGTCGTTGAGACAACACAGAGATGAAAAACACACGATTCAAAACATCATCCCGGTGTTCTATCAATGGCTGTCCACCACCATAAGTAGTCCTGTCTACTTGTGAACCTTGGTAAGCTGCTGTTCTCTCTATTATTTTTTTTTATATTGGGGTTAAAGACACACTGTAATGATAGCGCAGATCTAATAGCGTGGGATGGTTGATTAATGAGATGATGGGATGATGAGATGAAGGTTCTTGGGTAATGGGAAGGATAGTGGGAAGGAAGCGGTCATGGCCGACTTATTGTCTAGGAACCATCCTGGCATTAGCCAAAACTACAGAGGGAAACCATGAAAACCTCTGTAAAGATGGTCGGCGGCGGGGATCTAACTGGGTTCGAAATTCCCCTCGCCTCCCGGATCACGTGAAGCGAGTGCGTTAACCACTGCGCTGCACGTGCCAGTGCTGTTCTCTCTTTACCTTTCACCCAATTCATATAGCAGGCCTCAGGCTATTTTCATATGCACACCAAGTCATTGTACATTCAATTTAGAATTTATATGATTGAATCGCTCGTCAGTGTCACTCATACCTGTAACTCCTAAGATAAACGGCTCCCTCCACGGCCGTGAACATGACGACGTGTTCGAGACCCTGTAGTCGTATCGAGTCGACCGTCTCGCGTTGGAACAAATCAACCAGCATACTCTTCAGACGTTTGTACTCGTGATTGTGGTCGAACAAGTCGCCGGCAAACAACATGCACGGCTTCATGCCGGCAGCGATTTTCTCCGTCTTGAACTCGTTCAGACCTTTGTACGTTTCGATACCGAGTTCGACGAGATCGAGCAATTGGTGATCGTACGTACGGCCTGGGGAATAATCGAATGAGTAAAGAAATGTTATATTTTTGTGAGGTACGATACAAGAGATGGATGATGATACATTGTACGAGAAGCTAGTGATATGAGAAATAATTAGGTGGGTACAGGTTGGAGGAAAAACGTAAGACAGAGCACAAAAACACACTGGACTTGAGTGCCGGGAGGTAGGTTTCACAAGAGTCAACAAACTCAAGTTTCCCACTACCTTTTCCACGGACTGTGAAGGAAATAACCACCAGGCGAAAATCACAGGAACATTAATAATAAATTAAAACTTACGACATGTTTCGATCTCTTCGGATCTCATCAGGCAAGTGCATTATTTATTCAAAACACTCCTTCCACTCACAGAAACATGTTAGGTATGGAATCACAGATAGAGATGAATTAATTGCTGAAAATTTGTATTCTCATAAAATTGGCAAGGCACAAAAAATTAGCTACAATCTAGCGAGAAGCCTCACGGCGCATTACTATCATACTATGACCTGTGCCCAGACTGGAAGTAACTAAAAACTCTTGTAGGATTTAATTTAAATTAGTGATAAATTCATTTTTACGTTCGATTCTTTGTGTTGTAGTTTAAGGATGCCCAATAGGGCATTGGTATTTGTAAATGTCCTTTCACTTATCATCACTTCATAGTTTCATTATCACCCGCTCATTCTTAACCCGTATAACCCAGCTGTTGGTGGAGTCGTTAAGCAAACAATAATCATTATCATCGAGAAGAACCTACAATCTCTCGTGGATACAACAGTTTTATTAGGGTAAATTGATCATTTATTGGGCCAAGTGTTAGTATGGAAGCCAATGCCAATCGATAGAAAATGTGCATAACACAGCAAGTGACGAACTCTTTTCATTTCTTACATAATGTGAGGTTGTTGGGTCGTTTCTTGTTGTGTGAGCCGAATATTAGCAGAGCCGCTAGGTGTTTTCTTGAGAATGCTTCGATTGGAGTGATATCTTCAAAAGGTAAAATGTCATTCTTTCGTGACAGCATCTTTGCATGTGGTTTCTTGAGATCATACTGCAAAAAAAGTAACGTAACCGTTTACTAGAAAGTAGAAACAAGATTTGTTATTGTCTTCAAAGAAAAGAGTTTGTCCTTGTTCCCACAAAAGTTCATGCCTACAGCAACCAAAACTATCATTTCCACAAACCTCTAGTGCCGGCAAGGCCAACAAATACTTTATCCACGAATCGTTTGTGGCGAAAAGACCTTGGGTACTTTTAATACGTGGGCATTTTTGTTCTTGTTGCGCGAAACCTGAAATAACCTAATACCTAATCTTACATACGGTACCTAATCTAACCTGACCAAGTAACCCTAACCCAAGGTCAACAGTTATACCAGATAGCAATTATAGGTAGGAGTATATGTAGCCACTAGGTATTTTAGTAAGTTTTCTATGTTCAGAAAATATTGCCGAATGAAGATGGAACTCGAGAACAGGCCAGCATACTAACTGCCAAGCTACGGGAGCTGTGGCAATTCATGTACTTATTGCACTACCGTACAACGTTATTTTACGGCAGAAACGATCATGTATTGCTTACGATTCAATTGCTTTATATTTTAATGAGACTGACACTGGCAATTAGGCAGTTGAACACAATAATAAATAATTATGTATTTCATATAAACTGGTATCGTAATAACTGATAGAGCGCCGTCTATCTTGTTTCAACTGTTGTCACTAGGCTTAGGAATATTACATTCTTGAGTCCAGTACCCTCTCTGAACGATCAAATGAACTACGTGCTACCGGAAAGTGTACTTTGTGAGGTCGTTGGTAGGAATAGACACGAACGCGCAGGTCGGCTATTGCAAAGATCCGAACGATGGTTCGTGGGAATATGAGTGGACGCGCAGGTCGGCTACTCCCACAACCCGAACAACGAATAGTACGTACGCGGGTCGTGGGAATAGACACTTCGAAAAAACGATCTTGGCCAGATGCAACACACATGGACATTGATTTTGATTAATTATCAAAATCAACATTAGGCCTATGCTAACTTGGAACTTACCAAATCTTTCATACACCTTTTCACGACATCACTTATTTTTCGACCATGTACGAACAACGTTTTTTTACTATCTTCCACTAATTTCGGTTCTCTGCTCAGAAGAACTTTTTTACCTTTGTGAGTCTTGGGTTTTCTGTAAGAAAAAGTAGGGTTAGGAGTTACTTATAATAACGAGAGAGTTTATAGGTCTTCTATTTTTGGAACGCTAAATAAGAGTTTGAATATAAGTTGATTAATCATTGAACTTACACAATTCGTTGAATAACAGGCATTTTAATTAATAATTATACACTTTATTTATAAATTAAAATGTCGATTTGACAACAATAAAAACGGACTTCACGTGTCGTGCATCAAATGATCGATTGCCAACATAACGAAATAAAGATTCAAGCTGCTCGTGGTCATGTTGCCATCCTAACAGAAAAACATAGAAAAACCGCTGAGCACCATGAGCAAAATAGGCCCTAATATATTTCAAACTTATTTATTTAAATATTTATTTATTTACCAGTTCTTTACATATGATACAGGCAATAGAAGTTATAACAGTTTAAAGTCCCCAATGAGAAAAAAATATTGTGTACAATCAGCAACCATTAATCAAATCTCCAAAGGTAAACTTGCGGTTACAGAAAGTCAATCGGAACACATAAAAATGTACCCAGAAAAAAATGTATTGACAAAGTTAGCACTGAAACTAGCAGACAATGTATGTACACGCATTCGACGTGCAATCTGTGCAAACATTTTAGCAGTCATCAGTTATTTGCGAATATGTCATTTCAATTTAATTTGAGGAAAATTCCATTTTATGTGACCGCTATTAGTATAGTGTACGTTCTTGTTTCGGAATTCGAACGCGTACCAAATTGCATTCGAATTGCATTTTAACGTGTAGACCTGCCACTGCCATATAGATATTAAATTAATACATCTTCAAATTCTTTACATGAACAAGAGCCACCATTGTTGGTTTGAGTTGGTTTGCAAAACCACGAGATGTAGATAACGCGTTTGTGAACAAGTTTCATTCTATCTGTGAAACTTTTAATCAGTTATAATCAAAGATGGTTGTACGTAAGTTTATGAATTTGCTGAGTCTTATTAAAGGTCGTGGCGGAATAATGGGGTCTCTGAGTAGAATCTATCGGTAAGGTCAGCTAGAATTATTTTTAGAGTAGGTATAAAGTTTTCATCTCAGTTTCATCAATTATTGGAAGTATATTATTTTCAGGATGGACGATTTAAAGTGTGGTGAACTTATAGGCACTGACAAATACGGCAACAAATATTATGAGAACAGGACGTACTTTTACGGTAAGAAACCACTTGATCTGTGATTTATGTATTTATTTAATTTCTCTGTGTACGGTACAGACTTCTTTCAAGTGATGCTTACATTGTTGTTAAAAGTGGACAACAATGTCCCACGATCGGCACGAAATTATGTGACTCAAAACAGAATGTCGGTATGTTTGTTTTGTCTCCAACTTTCTTAGTTGTTAGGGTATCAGTGGCGTAACAAGGCTCGACGAGACACGAGTGCAAAATGTATAAATGGGCCCCCCTTTTTTTCCATATTTGCCCAAAGTCACGAAAAGCACTCGTGTGCCACTAATTTACTGAAATATAAATGTGATTCAAATTATTCTCTGATTTTTATTTATTTATACAGTTATGTATAGTTATATATATATATATATGTATGTATATATATATATATATATATATATATATCACGATGTAGTGATACCAACTGATTTTATCATAATATAAAGAAGGTGTACCGACTCACGGAGCATTTGCGCCGTCATAGAGGTCCCATTTTAGCACAGGCAAATGGCAGAAATGGGACCTTTGGCTCGGAGCACAGTGCTCTGAGTTAACCGCAAGAAACCACCAATGCCCGCCATGTTATAGTATACGGGAGTCGGCACACCTCCTTTGTATGATGATAAAATCAGTTGGTATCACTACATCGTGTATATACCATAATGTTTGTGCTGGTAGGTCGGGACCGTTGGGTGGAGTATCCCGACGAGGTGCACCTGAACTACGACGCCTCGCAGATCCCTGGCGAGTGGTTCGGTTGGCTCCACCACACCACCGATCTGCCACCGCATGAGGTAGGTCAGGACGAGAACCCTACACCTGCCCTACAACTCCTAGTCGTAAAAACCATGACTGTCATTAACTTCTAAATCCTAATTAATACATATTGTCATGTTGGGTGCGTGCCTTTAATTACAATGTTTCTTGATCTCTTCTTTGAATTACATTTTATTGGGTCTAATTGTAAATTACCTATTTTTCTTTCCATCAAAGTATTTAAATTTAGTGCTTAATTCTTTAAAATGACGATTTCTATACGTGTACACTGTATATGTCCAATGAATGAAAATAAATACAATCTCCTTCAACCTGTGGGCCTCCTACAAAAGATAAAGTGGTGGGTTTAGGTCCTCCCCTTCACAAATTCCATTTGATACGAACTTCACCCATTAACCAGGACTCATGACAGGTGCAAGAACTTGCAGCTGTACCCATTTCCTTCCACACCCATCGTTTTCCCGCTTCTATCGTTTGTTTTGTACCCTCCTTCCCGAGGGGTTAACAACTTGACATTTTAGTGTACACCTGATTTTTTATTTTTTTGATTCTTTTGATTTTTCTCGATTTTTTTGATTTTTTGATTTTTTTTGATTTTTTGATTTTTTTGATTTTTTATGATTTTTTTGATTTTTTGTGATCTTTTTGTGATTTTTGTGATTCTTCTTGATTTTTCTTGATTTTTCTTGATTTCTTTGATTTTTGTGATTCTATTTGATTTTTTGGATTTTTCGTGATTTTTTTGATTTTTTTGATTTTTCGTGATTTTTTTATTTTTTTGCAATTCTTTCTGATTTTTCTTGATTTTTTGATTTTCTTCGATTTTTCGTGATTTTTTTGATTCTATTTGATTTTTTGATTTTTCGTGATTTTTGTTGATTTTTCGGATTTTCTGTGATTTTTTCGATTTTTTGTGATTCTTTTGATTTTTTCTTGATTTCTTGATCTTTTGAATTTTTGATTTCTCTAGATTTTTTTGTTTTCTCTCAATATTTTCTGATTTTTCGTGATTTTTCTTGATTTTTTTATTTTTCTTGATTTTTTTGGATTTTTCTCGATCTTTTTGATTTTTCGTGATTTTTATGATTTCTCTCGATTTTTTTGATTTTCCGTGATTTTTTTGATTTTTATGATTTTTCTTGATTTTTCTCGATTTTTCTTGATTTTTTTGATTTTCCGTGATTTTTTTGATTTCTCTCGATTTTTTTTATTTTTCTTGATTTTTTTGATTTTCCGTGATTTTTTTGATTTTTTTTTCAAGTGTACACCTGATTTTTTTAGTTGTTAACCCCTCGCTCCTTCCATAAACTATATTGAATTTTTCTGGATAGATCGTTTTCCTTGTAACTTAAAAAACGATGAATGGAGGTATCTCACTGTACTCTAAAATTGTTCATCCCTTTTTGAATATGAAGTACATAAATAATATCTTCTCCAGGACCCGAATCGTCCCAAATACCACTGGATCGCTTGCCACACCGAGAACATGTCTGGCACGTGTGGCCAATACGTGCCATACGACACGACGCTGCCCAAGATCGAGGCCTGGCAACCTCCTCGCAAGAAGGACAAGAAGAAGCGTGGCAAGAAATGTAAGGATTGAGGATCCTGGCAAGAATCACTGATATATGCCTGGCAGCTGGCTAATTAGAGATATCGTAATACATTAAATTGTAAGTACATGGAATTTTGAACTATCTATATAAAGAAAATTGGTCGATTGTTGAATTTAAAAGATTACATCGATTTTGAAATATATCGAGATTTATTGATTTTGAATTACAAAATGATAATATATATCATTTCAATATTTGATATTTAATATTCGACAGAAAAAGTTGCAGGTACGCTGTCAGTGGTAAACAGTGGACCTTGTGAAAAGTTACAAAATACAGTTCGTTTGTAAAAGTAAGACGACGTAAGTGTGCAATGGTGTTTGACCCATGTCTTAAACAATAGGGGTCAAGCTAGTTGGTAACATTTGTGTCCCCCTCTCCCCCAGACTTCTCCTTGTCTACCCCCACCACTATGAACCTATCCTCCCACACACGTCATAGGCCTATATGATTGGCCATGTTCTGTTACATGATGTCTGCAATTGCTGGTATTGAACAAACTCAGCGGGATGTTCTTAATCTCCTCACTAATAATTAAACTACGACTTATAAAGAAATTGTTTATACTTTTATATAGGAGAGAAATGAAGGTTCCGAGCGCCAGTCTTCATTATCTTATACCATTAGCGCACGGGTGGTTCAATCCTTCATCTATTGTCGATATAAATATAATTGTATCTACGAGATATGAAGGTTCCGATTGAAAGTCTTCTGTAACACATATAAATAGCGAGCGGGTGGTTCAAGCCTTCATCTCTTGTACATGCTCGTCGATGCTCACAATGCCCCTCCGAATAATAGTTTTCATTTGTGAATTACATTTCCTCATAAAACTTGGAATAAAACATAAAAAGTAATTAGACGAGCTTTAGCGAGGATTCAATTTGACATTCTGAAAAAAATTGGTGTTCGTTTTTATGTTTCTTTTTTATGATTTTTTGCCGGTTCTCCACAGGTCAAACGGCTACAGCTATCAACTGTAAACTTTTTTTCAATATGGTTCCTCATCTAACTTAGATCTGTATAGTTTTGTGTCATTATCAGGCGGGGACTTTTTATTTTATGAATTTTAGAAATTTCAAAAATACCCATTAGAATAACATAGCAGAAAAAAAAAGAAAATATTTTTATTTTCCAAAAACATGAAATTTTTCTTGGAGTTGAATCACATTTTGATACACATTTCTAAAAAATTTCAGCTCGATCGGGTCAGCCATTTTGAAGAAAAAACATAAAATGTGCTAAATTGGTACCACTCGAAGCAGTTTTTACCCATTTTTACCCATACTATTACGCTCGTCTAACAACGCATATATGGCGTTTTCCTAGTGATAAGTGAAAGGACGTTTACAAAAACCCATGCCATGAGCGGGACTCTAACCCACGTCCAACGGTGACTTCAGTTTCTACCACAGTGTGATAGTTGACTGAGCCACGGGGGCGGCTTTATAATATCTATATCTTTCCAGGAAGTAATTATACTCCATTTGAGCCAAAATATGACCAGAAGGGGTTCACTTGGAAGATCTTACTACCCCAAAATTACAAATATTGAAGTCTTTATGTGTATTATAATTATATATTCTAGATTATAATTATCCTGAATCCGTATAAGAGGGCGTGTACATCGACTTTTTACTTATTATAACTTTATATATTGTTGTTAATGGACACGTGTAGGTCCCATCTATTTATAGTGAACATTCAACTTTTATAATTATGGACCATTCAAATTTCAATTCAATTTGATTGTTCTTAATATTCATTAGTGCATGAATTCCATGAATTTTACATATTTCTATGTCCTCTTTAGCCGTTTGAATAGACCATGATTACACGTTAGATCGATGATCGCCTTGATATTAAGTTTCTCACTTCCCGTCATACATCACTGTATCACCGGTTGCATACCCGTAAGTTATTACATTGTAATTTGATACGCGACGGGCTATTCGTCAATGATTGGATGTATTCTTGTAACAAAGACGATTGATTCGCAGTAGAAAAGGAAGGAAGTATATTATATATTGTCATCTAAGTGGCTTATTAGGTCGAGTTGTGTACAGTGTTGCATGACAACTGTGTTTCCATGGCCTTCTGGAGTATTGATGTGGGCGCGTGTAGGCTTTGTTGGTTAGAAAAAAAGGGATGGCGATTGTTTTTCACGGCTGTCAGTGCCTTCTTTAATTTGAAGTTCTATATAGCTATGTATATAGTTAGAGTGCAAGGTTAAAGGACTTCACAACCCTGAAACTAGATTTTAATGAATAATGACGATATTTATTTCCCTAATTTTTTAGAAAACTGGAAATCATCATCTCAATTTCAGAAATTAAAATCAATATTTTTGTCCTCAAGAGATCATGAGTCATGACGTACACATTACCGATTCTGTATGGAAATATAAACAGAATAGAGTAATGTCTACGTCACGACTCAGAAAGAAGGCCGGATTCATGAGGACAAATACATTAATTCTAATTTACGAAATTGGGATGATGATTTCTAGTTTTCTTTGAAATAAGGGAAATAAATATCGTCATTATTAGTTAAAATCTAGTTTCAGGGTTGTGATGTCCTTTAACGATCTCTTTATCTTGGTTCAGGTGATTTTTACAGAAACTTACAAAGTGAATCAACGACTGGATATGGGCGTGGCTTATTAATCGGCCATTTAGATCTATATCATATCTGGTCATTTCTCTAGTGTCTAGACATGTCTGGAGCGATATAGGCCCTATCAACATCGGAACTTAACTGTTCCAAATGCATTATTCCTTAAGGCTATTCAACCCTTTTAAAAATTAGAATAACTAATTCTGACATAACTATATTTCGAATTTACTAATGCAGAACCATTGAAGTGAATTGATATTGAAATGATGAATTATTAATTCAAAATTTTATGTCCCGTTTTTTCCGTGTACCGGCGAAATAATTAAAAACGAGAATGTTTACGTGCATTCCACAGAAATTATTTGAAGCATGTGAAACGTGTCAGAGTACAAACTAATGCGCATGCCATCAGATAGCTAGAATTAATACGGATTTATTTAAAATCCCATAGAAGTTTGTAAAACTTTGTAAAAAGTTTGTAAAGGATGAAAGGTAGGATCGTTTGGATGCGCCACCTCGAAGGCGATCTTACTTCAACACAATATAACTATGGTGGCCAAACACTGTGATTTTTTTTTAAATATCGTTAAATTTTCATTACGCTTCCAGCCTTACTCTAATCAAATTAGTTCTGATGTAATGCATAAGCTACTTTTAAGTGACATTTATCTGCTTTATAATGAAAAACAGAAAGAAACCTTATTCGCTATTTTACAATTAGTATTGTGCAATTCTTCATATCCTTTCAACATCCCTCCTCATTTTCACACCCACCCATAACTAGTGCGTCTTAGCTCTGACCTTTTGACAACTTAAAGACTATCTATGCAAGGTACAATTAGTCCTAGGACTATAGCTATCTACGATGGATACGCAACTTGGACTTCTCCCATGTTCTCCCAGCTGACGATCATCTCCAGTGCTAAGAAACCTTCGACGCCACCTAGATCACCTATATACGAGTCCATGGGAGTCGATTTAGCGAAATATCAGTTTCTTTTGTGATAACTTCTGAACGGTATGAGATATCAAAATTCTGAAAACAAGGAAATCATAGATATTTTCAATACCTTCAAGATGGTGTAAATAATAACACTGTGTATCATATCGCCTGATCATCAGGCGTATACGATTAAAAAATGTGTATTTTCAACCGTATACGCATGACAATCAGGTGATTCGACATAAATAGTTATTACTTACATCATCCTGAAGGTTTTAAAAATATCTGTGTTTCCTCGTTTTCAGAATTTCGATATCTCATACTGTTCAAAAGTTATTACCAAAAAACTGATATTCCGCTAAATCAACTCCCATGGATTATAGTGCTCTGATGGCCTGAGTAGTCGATCTCAGTGGCTTAGATCGGTTTCTCCAGAACAACGTCGCTCTCAGTTGCGTATCCATCGTAGATAGCTATAATCCCAGGTTGGTCATATAACGTTAGGCGCCAATATACCCCAGTAGGTCTCCATTATCTCCCACATCATTCTAGGTCTATGTGGACGCAGACAAGCATGGTATAAAGGAGGCAGTGATTGCTGATTACCCGTAATATTGTATAAAGATGAACAATGAAGATGATAATTAGAGAGAGAGGGTAGATTGGTTATGTAGCCGCACGTGCCACAGGTTACCATGGCAACAAAGACAGAAGATATACTACCAAGACATGTCACGCAATATGTTGGAATAAAGCTCACTCTACTTTTAGCACTACTTTATTATCATACTATTGTAATCTCCTCGCCTTAGCTAATATATTTCGTGCTAGTGCTGTAGCTCTAAGAGGCTAGGCCTATGATTTTACCTAAATGTTACCTGTCATGGCAACATCTCTAGTCTCTGTGTATTTCCATTGTTGTTAGCATAAATACCCAGCCCTGATCTTGAGGTGGGCTTCGAAATGTGATGAATTATTGCAGTCCAAGAGACCGTGACTTTGTTTTTACAATATATTGTCATTATTGGTAGAATTTTCAGTAAAGATTAACCTATCAAAGTCCTAGCCTCTTGGAGTTAGCTAGCCCTAGCTCGTTATTAGGAGTGGTTTATTAGGTAAGGGTCCTGGGCAACTGAAGCAGTTTCACTACAATGCGTTCATACGGAAAGCCACTACGATCGTTTATATGTAACGTTGACGCTGAAAATATAACGCTGTGCATGGGTAGGGTGCCCCTTAAATACCATCAGTGCTATTTCTGACCGATCTTTCGAATTAAAAAAATTGATTCCTACAGGAAGTCATTTTTAATTTTCTGTAATGATTTTCGAAAATTCAAATTAAATATTTGTTAGGAGGTATTAGATATTGGGGTTTTCCGTCGCGTCTTTTGAGTTAAATTCTTACTCGACGTTTCGGTCTCCATGTTTAGACCTTTCTCAAGAGTTGGTCTGGTTCCTGGTTCAGAAGAATAGAAAAGGCTTAGAAGAAAGAGACTGAACAAGTGATGAAACCCAATAAAAAAAAAAAAACTAATACCTCATATTCGGGTCGCAAAGTCTCAGACAACTCATAAATATTTGTTATTTGTATAAATTCTAAATTTCAATAGTTTCGTGGCCTATTGAGATGAGAATGGCACGCGACATAGAAAAGTTGGTTTGCTAAAGAGAGGAGGGGATCGAAGTATAAAAACTGAATAAATTATTGAACACAATTGAAGACTTTAGAGACCAAGGAGACTTCTATTTCCTAGACAGTTCACTCCATTATCCACTGACCTGTATATCAAGGTGAGTAAAAATATTGGCTCATGGGGGGATCGAACCCACGACCTTCGCGTTATTAGCACGACGCTCTAACCAACTGAGCTAATGGGCCGATGTTTTAACGTGATGAAAAAGCGAATTAAAAGAAGATCAAGATCTAAGAAAAATGTAGATTACCTTTTCTTGCAATTTGTTTGTTTCCTTTTACCATTCTAAAGATACACACTCTCTAGTCTTTACCTTGTATAATATCTTTAGTCAATGCTTTTACCAATCGCAAACAAGGCATTTGGATGAGCGAAGCGAAGACTTGGGAAATTGGCAATAAGAGGATTTATGATTATTGGTTTTTAAAAATTGTTTTCATACTTCTAAGCTTTATAGTGATTTCGTAAACAATAATTTAATTGTTATGTAATCTAGTTAGTTTTGGGAACTTTGCCACCAAATCATCAACGCATGTATCAACTGAAAAGTAATTGAAAATGAATTAATTTCACCGTACCCGTACTTGAACACACGATTTTTTTTTCGCACTCAACAGTAAGTCAGACAGAAATACAAATTTTTATGAAACTACATGCGTATATAGACCTACAGGTGTCATCATCAGAGTTGATTCTGAAAAGTTTGAACGCAGTCGATGTATACACTTATTTGAAGAATACCTTCTTTTCGAAATTTTGATAATTCTCATAAGAATAACTTGGAAAGAAAAATTGGAAAAAAATGTTCTTCGTAAGAAACGCAAAAAATCACGAGATTTGAGCACAGTCAAACGATAAATATTATTATAGTGTCAGGTAAATAGGAGAAGTTGTTAAATGGGGAGATAATATAATTACTGTTAAAAATGTAGCAATAACTGTTTTCAATTAAAACCACAAATTTAAAAAAAAATTATATCTTTCTTTTATAAATATATAACGTTACAAATTAAATCATTTTAGTTCATTGACATTTTTTAATGGTATACAGCCTTTACATAAACGCAGCAGGCCAACTGTATATAAAAAAAAATCGACATAAAAAAATATTAAAACCCGACTACAAGGTCAACCGTTACCAGGAGAGGGGTAGGGGAGGGGTGTGGGGAAGAGGGCAGAGGTTCACCTTGTCGGTCGAACAGTTCGACCTTTCGAGAAATATGATCTAGAAGTTCGCCAATTCATTTTCCTAGTGTCAACAATATTAATCGCTGAATTTCAATCTTGACAGATTTGACAGATAACGCAATTGCTGGGTGAAGTTTCATTTTATGAATAAATAAATTCAGATCACGTATTCTGAATTATTTCCTTTATTACGAAAGATGAACGACATACAACCTTGAAACTAGATTCTAAAGAATAATGAAAATATTGATTTTCCTAATTTTAGAGAAAACTCATTTTCAGATAATTCAAATTTTAGAGACAACTAGAAATAATCATTGTCTCAATTCAAGTAATGTAAATTAATTTATTTGTCCTCCAGGACTCGGCCCTTTTTCTGAGTCGTGACGTAGACATTGCTCGATTCTGTTCATGTTTCTATACAGAATTAGTGATGCCTTCGTCGTTACTTTCTGTACACGCAGACGGGAGCCCGTAGACTTTATAAAAGATCCATCAAGGACAAATAATTAAAAGATCCATTAAGGACAAAACCACCAACAAATATCGAAACCCAGCAGTATGGCCTGCAAAAGTCAAGGAAATAAGCAGAAAGTCAATCTTAAGACAAAATCCGAAAGACTAAAAATCAGTAGTGGGCAGAAGCCCGAAACTGATAAGAAAAATGTAAGAGTGCAATTAAAGACTGGACCCTGATATTGTGGACCACAAAACTGTATCAAAATGTCCTGTGGATAGAGTGGACCACAAAGTTGATATACCGGGGTTCAGTTTATCGAGGTTAACAATGACAAATCATTGTGAATCACTTTACTGGGGTCCACAATACCAATTTAGTCGTTGGAAAAGATATTCTGGACCCCGATGACTATAGTTTTCTGGGCCACTATATTGGGGGCCACAATATCGGGGCACAATGTCTAACTAGCTTTGGGGTACAGTATATCAACTTTGTGGTCCACAATATCGGGGTCCAGTTTATCGAGGTTAACAATGACAAATCTTTGTGGATCACTTTACTAGGGTCCACAATACCAATTTAGTCGTTGGAAAAGATATTCTGTACCCCGATGACTATAGTTTTCTGGACCACTATATTGAGGGCCACAATATCGGGGTGTACAAAGACAAATCTTTGTGGATCACTTGACTAGGGTCCACAATACCAATTTAGTCGTTGGAAAAGATATTCTGGACCCCGGTGTTCTAGTTTTCTGGACCACTATATTGGGGGTCACAAAACCAAAGTATTTGTACAATTTTCGGATTTAATCGTGTGGGCCACAATACTGGGGTCCACCTTATCTTTTTCTTGTGGTAAAGAATATTGTGGTTCACAATATACTGCGGTCCACAAGAGCGGTACCCCACGCAGACTTATAAAATCCAACTTGGACCCAGTTTTACGGATTGATAGTTAGTGGATGAAGCAATAGTTAACGGATTAACTTGTTATCACTCCCATTGGTTACATATGCTATTTTCGTACCTTTAACCAACAGTTAGCGGATTAGTACTTGACTGAGATTCGAAAACTGACACTTAGAAGTGTCTAGTTTTTGTCTTAAATCGTTTGGACAAAAGTTTATCATGTTTTCCTCATCGAAGTGAATACTGGGATGATATAACCAAGTCCGCGAGTTCACCAGAAAATAATATCAATCAAACCATTCGACTTTGACCTTTCAGTGCACAGAGGAAAATGCCATACAAGTACAATGGAGTAAAACGCTACGCTCGTCCAATAAATTTGTGACTAAAATATCTAGCCAATTCCGAATGAAACTTCATGAAAAACGTGAAATGAAATTCGATTATCTGTAAAATATGTTATAGAATAATAGAAAGATGGAATATCGGTGAAAAACAAAATATTTCGACCGTGACAGGACTCGAACCTGCAATCTTCGGATTCGAAGTCCGACGCCTTATCCATTAGGCCACACGGTCGCTTGAAATACACGCCCAGTATTTCTTATATTACCTCCCCCCCCCCCCCCCCCCTGGGATTGCAAAACTATGAAATTGTGAGCTTCTCTAGGCTTTTTTTTCAAGTGATGTCACACATTGGATGTTTTGGTGTTACTTGGTAGTCGGCACTAAATGGGGTCAATTTGTCCTTAAAAATGATGTTTTCCAATAGATAAACAGCTCTATCGAAAAAAGGCACCCGACGCATAAAATTGTTATCCTAAAATTAAATAAACACTCCTAAATAATATAAAATTACACGGACATTGGTCATAGTCAGCCATCTTGGGATTTATGATTATTGTTTGCTTAACGACCCCACCAACAGCTAGGTTATACGGGGGTGCCATTCTTTGGAGGTTAGGACACCAACCTTGATCACTAACTCCAACCATTTGGTACCGATTAACACAAAATTACCCCAAATGGTTGAGGTTAGTTGGTCAAGGTTGGTGACCTCACCTCCAAAGATGGCTGACTGTGATCAATGTCCGTGTAATTTCTTGTTTAGGATGTTTATTTAAGTTAAGGATACCCATTTTTTTTTTCATTGTTGTAATAAGTGGACAACAATGCCTCATCAATACTTTATTTTCCCCAAACTTTCCTAGTTGCTATACGAACCTGACAAACATGCTAACGGTAGAAACTGAAGTCAGGTCGGGCGTGGGTTCGAGTCCCGCATAATGCATGGGATTTTGTAAATGTCCTTTCAACTATCATCACTTCATCTTTTCATTATCACTCGCTCATTCGTACCCCCGTATAACCAAGCTTTTGGTGGGGTCGTTAAGCAGCATAGAAAAAGAACATGCCCTATCCTACCGCTCGGGTGTCTCAGTTTGTCATGCGAATAACGATTGGTAGTTCCGGTTTATCACATAATTATTTGATTGAGACGCGCAGCTGAAGCTTCGATCGGATGTTCTTGCCTATAGTGTAGCACTACCGGTCGGTAGTTTTGGTATGTCATGAGAAGAGGCTACCCCAGGCGTAGTTACGTGAAAGGCACGAGGCGAAGATGAGTCATAGTTTTAAGAGGAAACTAGAGCTTACTGTTTTTCGTTTTTTAAATATATATATATATATATATATATATATATATATATATATATATATATATATATATATATATATATATATATATATATATATGGTAAACCAATTTCTACAGTAAAACCGCGTAGGCCTACTTGAGTATTTGCGTCTCGACGTTTCGACGGAGTTTCACCCGTCATTCTCAGAAGCGTTGATCCTGAAAGTTCAGATCAACGCTCCTGAGGATAACGGGTGAAACTCCGGCGAAATGTCGAGACGCAAATACTCAAGTACGTAGTTTTACCGTAGAAATTAGTTTATTACCACATAATATTGGCCACGAGAATCTACGCAACACACACACACACACATATATATATATATATATATATATATATATATATATATATATATATATATGAAATCCAATCTCCTCGACTAACGAGGCCTCTTAACTCTCAACTTATAGCAACTTGTTAAGAAATCGAAAAAAAAATGAAATTGATACTTCATTCATTTAATTCTATGTAATTTAATTTTGAAACAAATAAAAAAAAGCGTGTATTAAATGTAGTGCCTATGCTAAGTTGTTCGGAGAAGTGGGCACATCTGTCTGACAATCAGTTGATCGATGATGTGAGCGAGGAAAGCCGAGAGGAAAACTACAGGAGAGAGACGTAGCTGGTGGCGGTAGTGTGTGAGTGAGAGGAAAAATCAATATATAATTATGTTTGATGGATGATTTTTTGTTGATTTTATTGATTTTGTATTATTTTTATGTATTTATTCATTCGTCTATTTATTCATTCACTTTTTTCATACATTCATGAATTTATTAATTAATTAATACATTAAATTTCTTTTAGTTCATAATTTATTTATTTATACATTTATCTATTGTTTCAGTCATTGATTCATTCATTTATCCATTCAGTTATTCATCCAATCATTCATTGAAGCAACTTGTATATTCTTCTATTTATTCATTTATTCATTCATTCATTTTTAAATTAATCCATTCATCATCTCTTCCAATCATTCATTCATTCGTTTATTCGTTCATTTATGTATTCAGGTATTTATCCATTCAATCAACAATTTGTTCATTTTTATTTAAAATCATTTATTCAATATTATTATCGAAATTGATTTTTAATTATTATATCTTCATTCAAAACTTTTATTTATTTATTTATTTATATATTTATTCAGTCACTCAGTTCTTTTTCATTCATTCAACGATAATTCGATTCATTTATTTATTTATTCATCCATTTGTATATTATTCATCCATCCATTCATTTAGTCATGATTGAGGAAATGGTATGGGAAAATTTGGCGAAACGAAGACGAATAGAAAAATTGTGCAATTTTGTTAGAGTCAAGAATGAATATACAGTATGGGAAGAAGTAAGCAATAGAACTGGAAAGGGATTACAAAAAAGTACAAGGGGTGGGATAAGAATGGAAGTGGAAAAAGTGGATAGAGAAGTAGGTAAATATGGATTCACACAAAGAACGACGAGGGAATGGAATGAATTGGAAGAAGATATCAAGAATATAACGAAGATTGGTGATTTAAGAAGAGAGCTAAGAAAAAAATAACAAAGTATAATTTTATCGAGTATGTTTGATTGTGATTTCATTAGGTATAGTAACCATTACCAACTGTTCTACGAACAATCTGTAATGAATAAATAAAATATGTAAATATGTAAATCTATTATTTCATCTTTCTATCTGTGTTAATTTATTTATTCATTCTTTGTTCTTATTTATTCTTCATACTAACTGAATTGAACGACACACTCTGATTACAACTAGAAGATCTATTGGCGTCTGTGAATTATAACGAGGTGATAGAGAATGAAATGAAAAATTTATTCTGTTCGGTGTTTTGGAAGGATAAATATACATCAGTCAGTTTGATCAACCTCAACCATGTGGGGAATCGAACCCTGGACCCCGTATAACCTAGCTGTTGGTGGGGTCGTTGAGCACGCAATAATCAATCGAACCCTGGTCTCCTGAATGACTGTCCAGTGCACCAAACACTGATCCACTCACCTCAGTTTGACCGATGTCACTTGTAAAGGAAAACAAGAGGAATGTTACAGGAGAAATACATACTTGGTCGCGCTAGTTTATGAGTGATGAGAATAATCCTACAATTCAACTGAATGTGAAAATCATTTCATGAACTGTCATTTGCTGTCAAGTACAAATCAAGGAGGAGGTACCAACTGTACTAAAAACCAACTGACCTAGAAACAAACTGTACTAAAAAGAAACTGACCTCAACGTCTACTTCTTGAGCAAGCTGTACAGAAGTATAAATGGGAGGTTTGGCTCCTCCCCTTCAGAAATTTCACTAGACACAAACTTTACCCAACTAACCTCTACAATAGAGCCTATATAAATTCGTGGTTTCCCTCTGTAGTCTAGGCTAATGCCGGGATGGTTCCTACAATAAGTCGGCCACGACCGCTTCCTTCCCACTATCTTTCTCATTACCCAAGAACCTTCATCTCATCATCCCATCATCTCATTAATCATCCATCCGACGCCATTAGATCTGCGCTATAATAACAGTGCGTCGTTAAACCCAATATATTATATAAAAAATGATCCCCGTGCACACCTCCATTGCTCACCACTGACGAAACGCAACGGAATGGTTCTGCAGTGACTGCTGGGTAGCAGCACAATCCAGCATGCCGGTAGCGCTTTCTATCGAACCGCTCTGATACTACCGGTGGTACAAGTGAGGAAATTAGAGTGTGGTTATATAGTAATGTGGAGGGGGGGGGGTCTAGTTTATTTACATAATATTGACATGTCAATTGGTAGTATACATTTCGTCTATTTTTCAAATTATCTTTTCTCACTACTTATCTCGTATTCTCTCAATTTTTCTTCTCTTTTCCTATATTCTTTTTTATTCTTATGAAATGGAGCTAAGTGACCCATTACATTATATATACATTATACAATATATATATATATATATATATATATATATATATATATATATATATATATATATATATATATATATTTATACATACATTAGATGTTTAAAGACACACTATGATAACTAATACTATTAGCGTCGGATGAATGATTATTGAGATTATAAGATGATGAAGCGAAGGTTCTCAGGTATTGGGAAGGTCAGGAGGAAGGAAGCGGTCGTGGCCTTCATCGCAGGAACCATACCAACACTTTTCTAGACGCCATTGGAAAACCGCAGAAGGACCTCTATATAGAAACCTGAAAAATCCACTTCACTCTGCGCTACCAGTACCGGATTTTTCTTCTCTATTGTTCCATGTTGTTCTCATTTTTCTCTTCTGTTCTCTTCTGTTTCATTTCAGCAGTTTTTCTTTATTCTTCACTCTTCTCCACACTTTTTGTTCATACCTCTTCCCTATTTTTCTATAATAATACCGGCACATGCAGCGTAGTGGTTAACGCGCTCGCATTATGTGATCCGGGAGACGAGGGGTTTTTGGACCCGGTTCGATCCCCGCCGTCGTCCATGTTTACAGGTTTTTTTCATGGTTTTCCTCTGTAGTCTAGGCTAATACCGGGATGGTTCCTACAATGTAGGCCACGACCTCTTCCCTCACAATATCCTTCCCATTACCCAAGAACCTTCATCTCATCATCTCATCATCTCATTAATCATCCATCCGACTCCATTATCATAACAGCTATCATAACAGTGCGTCGTTGAACTCAATATTATAATATATACAATGAATTATTTTTGTTCAAGGAATGAGTGAGCCGCCCTCGGTCAGCTCACTCACCGTTGGGTGTGGGTTCGAGTACTGCATAAGGCAAGGGTTTTTGTAACTTAATCGTCTTTTCACTTATCATCACTTCATCACTTCATACTATCACCTGCTCATTCATACCCCCTTATAACCTGTCTGTTGGTGGGGTCGTTAAGCAATCAATAATCAATCATGGAATGATTGTCAGTAACGGACTGGTGCAGGTAGTTCAGTGCTAACGCGCATGCTCCATATGAGCGGGAGATCGAGCCTCGGTGCGATCACCGTCACCGTCCATCTTTACAGAGGGCATTCTGGTTCCCTTCAGTAGATTAGGTGAATGCTGGGATGGTTCGTACAATATAAGCCACGACCGCGTCCTTTCCTCTGACCTCCCTGTTAGTACCTATAATAAACCTTCATATCAGCATCCCATCATCTCATTAATCATCCATGCAAAGCTGATATATATATATATATATATATATATATATATATATATATATATATATATATATATATCTTGGTTGTCATTACAGTGCGTCGTTTAACTCAAAATTTTCTTTTAATTTATATCGAAATGTTGATACAGAAGCATTGTTCCCCAATTAAGACTAAGGATGAATTAGCACAAAAACATTGTATCATCTTCATAAATCAAAAATCAAAAATACAAACAAAAAATCAAAAAAAATAACTGAATATAACATCACAAAATCATGCTATATTGATTTACGAAAAACTAAGCACAATGACCACCACTAACTCCCCCAACATAAAATGCACCCCCAAAGTGCTCTACTTTCACCCTGACCCCCCCCCTCCTCCTCCCCCAACGACACAGTTTCTTTCTTCTCTTCTCTCAGCCTGACTTATTATGTGACATCATTGACTTGAGATTAAAACCCCCTCCCCCCGTTCCCTCGCCATGCTATCACACGCGCGCGCTGATTGGTCGAGGGATATGTGAACTGACCAATGAGGTGCGTGATGGAGAGCGAAGCGGTGAGTATAAATACAGGGGTAAGGTAACAAGTGGTTATTAGTTGGGGCTTGTGGTTGAAGAGATATTCACTAGACAGATATATTTTGTTTTAGTTAGTTTTTGAAATTATTTTTTTGAAATACTGGTTGACTTGGGTGAGTACTGATTTTGGATTGAATTTTTATTTTATTTTTATATTATATAATTGAATTGAATGTTATCTTGTTTTTGTTTTAGTTTTAGTTGTTATTTTAGGAATACAAATTGTTATTTTTAGTGAAGTTAAATTATTCATTCATTATTTATATTATTTCATAAATTGTTCTTGTGTAAAGGATTCTAAATATTACACAGTATGAACGAATTTTTCCAAAATTTGTCAATAATGAATAAGAAGAAATTATTTTTAAATAAATCGAATTAAAATCCATCATTTTGTGATAAAAGCTTTCTCTAAAAGTAAACATAATATGTATACGTCCGTTTCAATATTTTTATAATAGAATTTATATCATCACAATTTTCACGGAATTTTCATCATTTTATAAAATTTGTTGATTATTATTTCAGGTTCAAGTTTGGAACCATACTCAATATATTTCTACAAAAAAAATCAGTGGTAATAATATACTCTTCGATTCGTTGATAATTCAAGACCAAAATATTATTCCCAAAAACTACAAACCTTAGAACATAGTTCAACAAGTTGATATTGTCAAAAACGAAAGATATATTTATTAACATTTTAATGAATAGTTGGTCACATTTTCATACTTGTCCTTGTCGTTTGTACTTGTCCTTAATTGAGGAAAAATGATTCTATATAAACTTTTTCTCATCCAATATGTGTGAACTTTCAATAACGACCTTCTTTTTCGTCGTCATATTTTTAACAAAACATTCTAATTGATAACAAGTATTTACCTTGTACTCTGATATTTCTTATTTATATAGCTAAAAAAATGAATAATTATTATAGATGTATTTTTATCTGCCCGGGATCTGGACACATAAACCACAATAACAAATTACAAAATTTTACAAAAATTCATAGGAGTCGATTTAGAGAATATAATTCTTTGGTGAACGAAACGAGATATCAAAATTTCAACAGAGAAGAAACACAGATATATTTCAATACCCACCATACATAATATGTGCAGCAATAACTATTCAACTTAAATCGCAGTATTTTCAGAGCTATACGCCTTAAAAAAAATCTAGCCTTATACTTGTGAAAATGTTAGATTCCCAGGTTGATAATTCTGTTCTATAATTTCGAAGATATTTTAAATATCTATTTCTATTCCACATACGGAAATTTTGGTGTCTCATAAATTTCAAAACTCACCACTAAAAAAACGGTATTTCGCCAAGGGCCCGTTTTACGAATAACAAATTTGTTGATTAAGCGATAATTAGTGGATTAGCTTGTTATTACCCTTGGTTACCAATATTATTTTTATACTGCAATTGATTAATTAGCTTAATTAACACATTTTTATCATTTGGTAATATGGGCCCTAAATCGATTCCCATCACTTACATACAAAAAAAGTAGCAATATAATCATTTATAATATCTTTAAATATCAATATCTCTTCATCGTCTTCACAATTTTACATAAATCTTTCATGGACTACATTTGAAATCATTATACATCAATTCAGATGTCAGTATATTTGATCATACAAATTTGTCTACATATAAAAAATCGTTTTAATAGTATATATATATATATTTAATAACATGCCCATAATTATTAAATCCATTCTATGACGTATTTGAAGTTCTATTTATTCTTTTTTCTTTCTTCCCGCCGGCGGTTTGACGCACGCATCTCGGGTTAATGAATGGACATTATTTATAAGATATATCAAGTGTTTGATCAACCGACAATGTTCTCTTGTTTAAATTCGGTTGAATTAATCTGTGAAACATCTTATTGGTAAGCGCAATGGCTATTGGCAATGATTAATGAAGTTTGGGTGATAAGCTGGGTGACCATGATGACCATCGTAAAATAACCCAATTACAAATTTTCAGTATATTGAAGGATATAATAATTTAAAAACCTGCAACTAGATTTTAGTGAAGAATATTTATGTACCTGATTTTAGAGAAAACTAAAAATCTTAATTACAGAAATTTTAATTATTTTTTGTCATCCAGGACTCGACCGATTTTCTGATTCATGACGTAGATATTACTCGATTCTGTTTATGTTTTTATACAGAATCGGTAATGCCTACATCATGAATAATTGTATCTGGATGACAATAGAATAATTTTAATTTCTGAAATTGTGATAACGATTTCTAACATTTTTCAAAATGAGAAATTAATATCGTTATTGTTCATTGAAATCTAGTTCCTTGTACAATTATTATATATAAATGAGTTATCTTTAGGGTAGGCCCTATATTATAATGAGTTTACAGAACCAGATTTACGATATGAAATGCAACTACATCTCTCAAAAGCGTTCAGTCATTGAAGTTACAGAGAAATTAAAATATACTTATATATACACCGAAGTTTTTGCAATTGTTTAGTTGACCCACAACCTTTTTTGTGTGAATAGGCCCAATGTAGGCCTATAAAATGCGTATATAAGAGTCAGGTAATTTGTTTAAATTCCGTATTATTATCATTAATTATTGTTTTTTTATTATTGGTAGATTCCGTTGGATTATAGAGAAAATTGTTTTCGATTTGTAAAACATCTTATATTTTATTTATAGATTTTAACCTACTTTCAAAATTGATGTGAAAACATTTTCAGACCAAATATCTCCAGGCGAATCAACTAAACTATTTTTATAACGCTGATGACGTTCATTTTGAAGAACAAATTTCAATAAATGATAGGCTAATATCACCTCCAGGGGCATAAGATTTTTAATTGTTTTTATTATGAAAGAAACTATATATTTGGTATGGACTTATTTGGCTTATAGATTAGAGATATAAAGATTTCAATCAGAAATGAGAAATAGATACATTAGCATAGCTAGGAGGAAAAAATACCGAGAAAATATACATTCTCTGAGAATTCACAGGTATGACATTCCTTATAATGGTTTTTATTTTATTTTTAATGGAAATTTGAAAGTAAAAATTCTTTATCATCTTGGATATTGTAGCTATCATATCCATATAGCTTCTATATACAGTGACTCCTACAAACGCAAGGTGATATACCTCTTGATCATTTGATTACACTTTCATATTGGATTCAGCCCAACACACAATGATAACAAACTGATCTATTGGCGTCGGTGAATGATGAAAGAGATACCTATTGGAAAACTTAATGAATAGTTATTTTATTAAGGGCCCATATCACCAATAATAAAAATGTGTTAATTAAGCTAATTAATCAATTGAAGTACAAAAACAACATTGGTGACCAAGGGTAATAACAAGCTAATCCACTAATTATCGCTTAATCAACAAATGTATTATTCGTAAAACGGGCCCTAAGGTACAATTTTACGAACGTATTGTTAGTGGATTAAGCGATAATTGGGGGATTAACTTGTTATCACCCTTGGTTACATATGCTATTTCGTATTTTAACTTTTAATTACCGGATTAATACATAACGAAGAGTTAGTAAAACCGGCTAAAACAACTAGTGATTAAATATCTTATTATAAGTTAATAATTATTTGACGTTTAAAAAAAGCATAGTAACCAAGGGTAATTACAAGTTAATTCGCTAATTTTTGGGAAATTTG
Organism: Brachyptera putata; assembly: GCA_907164805.1. Lineage (NCBI taxonomy): Eukaryota > Metazoa > Arthropoda > Insecta > Plecoptera > Taeniopterygidae > Brachyptera > Brachyptera putata. The sequence continues at coordinate 5,555,038 of OU015474.1, forward strand.
TCTGGTTAGTTTTACAACTGAATGAGCCAGACATGGATTGAGACATATCTCATTCTGTCCAATAGCGTTTTACCCAATTTATTTCTCACCTCAAGTGTCCAATTAAAAAAGTTCTATATAACTATCCCCCCTCCCCTACCCCCCACCACACTACACATTTAATCACCTACCTAACTACATTACCCAAATAATTGTTTCAAAATGTTACTGGTTCCGATCGACCGTCCCATGTAGCAATTAACAATACCGACCAGTAGTTTCGACTCACCAATTCTGAACATTCATGCTTGTATACCCATCCAGACTAATTTTCCTATAGTGATACTTGTATCTATATAGACGAAGGTTCCGAGCGACCGTTCCCCCTATCCTACACTATTAGCGCGCGGGTGGTTCGAGCCTTCATCTCTCTTCTGAAGCTTATGGATTTACAATAGATGAAGATTCCGAGCGATCGTTCCCCCTATCCTAAACCATTAGCGGTCGGGTGGTTCAAGCCGTCATATCTAATGTAGCTTGTATCTACAATAGACGAAGGTTCCGAGCGACCGTTCCCCCTATTCTAAACCATTAGCGCGCGGATGGTTCAAACCTTCATCCATTTTGGATTCATGTAGAGAGTGTGAATGGGTAAGCCTGGATATAAATGTGGATGAACTTTCAACCTATTCGGCTGATGCTAATTGGTTGATTGGAACATGTTTTTGTTTGGACCAATGAAAAGGCTTCATCACAATTACTTTGTTACGTAATGAAGCCCTTTGCTGGTGATTTGTGTCGACTGTTGATTGTTGTTGTTGTTGTTGTTTAATTACCGTACTGATGGAAAGAGTGTATACTTGTGTTCACGAAAGTCTAGGTCGTCTACCAATATAACAAACACAAATATAACGATTTGTATGGATGTGGTATTTTTAGGGTAGGATGATATTTCAGGACGGGGTTTTGGATGAGAAACGTTACTACGTCTTTCGAAAGGAAAGTAAATCCCTACTCTGAAACTAGATTTTAAAGAAAAATGACGATATTTATTTCCCTAATTTTAGAGAATACTATAAATCATCATCTTAATTTCAAAAATTATACTCACAATTTATTTGTCCTCCGACCCGGCCTTTTTTCTGAGTCGTGACGTAGACATTACTCGATTCTGTTCGTGTCCCTATACAGAATCGGTAATACGTCATGACTCAAATGGTCTATGGAGGTTCCTCATCTAACTTAGATCTGTATAGTATTGTGACATTATCGGGGGGTAACTTTTTTTATATGAATTTTAGAAGTTTCAAAAATACCCATTAGAATAACATGGCGGAAAAAAAGGAAATATTTTTATTTTTGAAAAACATGAAATTTTGTGTGAAGTTGAATTACATTTTGATACACATTTCTAAAAAATTTTAGCTCGATCGGGTCAGCCATTTTGAAGAAAAAACAAAATGTGCTGAATTGGTACCACTCGAAGCAGTTTTTACCCATTTTTACCCATACTATTACTATTCGCTCGTCTAACAACGCATATATGGCGTTTTCCTAGTCTAACTACAATCGTGGGTAGTTTATATACTCAGACTAAGTGTCCACCTACGCAAGATACATTTATAGTTAAAACCTCAACAACCCTCTTTCCTAAATACTTACTGAATTGTTTTCAATTACACAAATTGGTAATTGTTTTGGGTAGCCGGGAGGGGGGGAGGGACCCAAGGGGGTTGTTGAACAACTTTCTATTGTGAAGACTAACATTTTCCACTTTTAATTATATTGAAGTTTTTTTTTAATTTTTTTATTTCTACTTTTACTTCTCTGTAGACATGCACTCAAATGTAAATATACAATAGAAAAAAACTGTGAGTTTGTTGTAAAATGAGAGAGATATTTGTATGGAATGTAGTCGAAAATTACGTACACACATTGATTTAGAAACTGTAAACTCTTGGCAAGCATCATTGCCGATTCCTTATACATGCTTGGTCATCCCTAATAAACTAGAAAGTCAATATTTCACAATATTTCAATATTATATACATTATCTTATATCGTTATTATATATATATTATAAATATTTTTTTTTTATATCGAGTGGCCCCATTAAAAAAAAATCCTCAAACACACTTAAATCTTTTAGAGAATTCAAAAGTCATCGGTCTATTATAAATTGAAAATTAAATGATATTCACACAAAAAAAACATTATATGGGACTCGAACTCATGTCCTACATGATTTCAATTTCCAAAGCAGAGACTAACTGAACCAGACATTAAAATAAACAGGATTGAAGAAAAAAATCAAAAAATCAATCTCTATAAGGCCTGTATGAAGTATATTTGCTCATGCATAGAAGTGACAAGTTCTATATTCGTTTTGATTTGATTATTAAATATTTGAATATATTTAAATAGTAAAATAGTTCGATCTAAGAGAGATGACATACTGTTGCTAAGAGCATTGTCCTCCCACTTTAAATACATCGTGGTGTCATTCGTTCTTTAGTTAACTCAGAGTTTCCCTCAGTCCGATATGGATTAACTTTCTTAGGGCTTCATATTGAAATACTTGATGTATGTTCACATTACTCGGTGTGCTTTAAAGACCTTATAATGACATTCGTTCTTTAGTTAACTCAGAGTTTCCCTCAGTCCGATATGGAAATTAACTTTCTAAGAGCTTTAGATTAACATTCTTGAGGTATGTTGACATTACTCGTTGTACTTTAAAGACCTCATAATGACATTCGTTCTTCAGTTACCTCAGAGTTTCCCTCAGTCCGATATGGAAATTAACTTTATTAGTACTTTAGATTAAAGGACAACACAACCTTTCGACTAGATTTTAAAGAATAATGACGTATTTTATTCTCCTAATTTTGGAGAAAACTAGAAATCGTCATCTTAAATTCAAGAATTCAAAATTAAATAATTTGTCCTCTATGACAAAGATCTTTTTCTAAATTGTGACGTAGATATTATTCGATTCTGTTTATGTTTCTATACAGAATCGATAATGCCTACGTCATAACTCATGGACGGTCTCCGGAGGACAAAAACAAATATTAAGATTTCTGAAATTGAGATGATATCTAGTTGTCTCGTAAATTAAGGAAATGCCTTTAATATTCATTAAAATCTAGTTTTAGGGTTGTGATATCCTTTAACTTTTTTAGGTATGCTGAATTGACTACTGTATATATTGCATAATACTATAAAAACGGAGTATATTCGTTTAAGAGCGATTTATATAACTATATGAATTACTCGTAACTATTTACACGTCTTAGTTTTGAGACTAAAAGTCAAGTGTTTCTAATTTTACATAACTAATTAACAGACCTGGTCGATTACTTACGTCATTTTATGCTTTAATTGGTTTCACATGTTCTTCATAGGTTTATATCTTGATCTGAAAAAATTACAATATAAATATATATATAATTGTTTTCTTCAAAACGGCTGATCAGATTAGTGGGAAAGTGTTAAATAAAGTTCTATATTAATCTTTAAAAAGAATACTAGCATGCTTCCTCAACAACAACCCAAGACCGTTTCCAATCTACATCTAATTAAATAAACGTTCACCCCATCATCTTATTCATCATTCACTGACGCAAATAGATCTTAATCATCAGTGTACAGTGCGTCGTATGAAAAACAAAATAAATAAAAAAATCCAGAGAATTACTTCCTTATACCAACCCTACTACTGCGTGACTTGCGGGGGGTTACTTTGTAACATACTGAGATCCCCCCCCCCCCCCCCCCCCCCCCCCACCACCGGTAATAGACAACGCAGTTCAGATATACCCCCACTAGTATTGATGGTTCGACACCGACAATCGGTAATGTTGTAAGATATGTGAGACAGTCAATCGGAACCTCCGTGATGTAAGCGTTGTTATTCCTATAATCTAATTAGCAAGATGTTGAAAAATAAAAATACGTAGTTGCTTTTGTTTCTCGTGAATTGGTGAAATGGTAGTAGGTTATTTTTGGTTGAGGTGAACATGTTTGGTGGTTTTGTTTAGGGATGAGTAACCCAATATTCAATGAAGTGTAATATCGTAAACTATATTATATATCTCGTCGCTAATGTAGGATGATTGATTGATTATTGTTTGTTTGAAGACCCCACCAACAGCTAGGTTATTTGGGGGTACGAATGAGCAATTCATAATGTAACTATGAAGTGACGATAAGTGAAAGGACGCCAATATCTTAGCTGTTTAGGCTACCGTGGTTATTGTAAAGAGATCAGATACGGGGTCGTAGTAATTAATATAATATCATAAGAATGTGGAGATTTATTGTTTGTTATCATTTGTAACTTGTTACCGAACACAGGTGATTGTGTAATATATGAGTAAAAAATACATTCCATGGGTTATGCATAGAATCAATCCATTTTTCAAAAATTTATTTATATACTTGAATATATGTTTGTATGTAAATATATATATATATATATATATATATATATATATATATATATATATATATATATATATATATATATATATACATATGTATATATATATATGCCTATATATGATAAATACAATACAATTTCTTGAATACGATCAAATATATATATATATATATTTTTTTTTTCATGTTAACTAACTGTTTTTTATGTTGCTTAACTACCCCACCAACAGCTAGGTTATACGGGGGTACGAATGAGCGGGTGATTATGAAACTATGAAGTGATGATATGTGAAAGGACGTTTACAAAAAACCCATGCCTTATGCGGGACTCGAACCCACGCCCAACGGTGACTTCAGTTTCTGAAGAGTGCCTCAGCAGATTGAGCTAACGAGGGCGACTATATATATATATATATATATATATATATATATTATAAATAGAATTACCCAGGTCTGTCCTTCTTTCCTGCGGTCACACAAGGTTGCGGAAGTACACGCTAGATGGCAGACACTCCGCTGTCTGGTACCGTTGTGCTTCATACGCCATGTCGTGGCAATGACACGTCACACAGTCGAATCGTGTGAGGGGGAAGGGGGGGAGACAGAGAGGAAGTGTAATGCAGAGTGAAAAAAGAAGAGCAAGACAGAGAGAGAGATATATATATATATATATATATATAATGTGATAGTTTCCGGCCTGTCAAGTTGGCATTAGATTCTCACCTCACCTCCTTCTAGCTGAGCAATGACCTTACAACACATCCTCCACATCCTCATCTTATCAGTCTGTGACGTCACATAGTAAACACAAATCCCCCCTCGACACCCAGCTCCCGATCGACCGTCGCCCCTATCCCACACCACTAGCGCACTGGTGTTTCAAACCTTCATCTCTATCAATACAATTATATATACTAGTATCCACGAGATATGAAGATCCCGATCGACCGTCTCCCCTATCCCACACCATTAGCGCACTGGTGTTTCGAGCCGGCACCTACTTCTTATCACACTATTACTACAACTTCATTTACTCATCCATTGATAAAAGAAAAAAAACATCTGTTCACTATTTCATTCATAAAGTTTTCTGGAGTTGTGGATGTCTGATGAAATGATACTGCGTAACCTTCCCCCCTTCCCTCATAACCCCTCCCCGCGCCCCCTCCCACAAGACTGATGAGTAAGCCCATAGACCGATGTAGTGATACCAATAGATTCTATTAAAGCTAGGAAAACGCCATACTTGCGTTGTTAGACGAGCAGATAGTAATACTAAGGGTAAAAATGGGAAAAACTGCTTCGAGTGGTACAATTTAGCACATTTTATGTTTTTTCTTCAAAATGGCTGACTAGATCAGCTGAAAATTTCCAGAAATGTGTATCAAAATGTAATTCAACTTCATGCAACATTTTTGGGTGGGAAAATAAAAATATTTTCTCTCTTTCCGCTGTGTTATTCTAATGGGTATTTTTGAAATGTCTGAAATTCATAAAAATAAAAGTTACCACCCTATCGGGTGGTAACTTTTTATTTTTACCACAAAACTACCACAAAACTGCCACAGAACTACCAAAAACTACCACAAAACTATAGAAAAGAAGGTGTACCCGACTCCCAAACTAATAAAATGGCAGGCATTGTGTTTTCTTGTGAACAAATCAGAGCTTACGGTCCCATTTGCCTGTCGCGATTTAGCAGATTCCCTTGTGAACTAGATGTAGATGAGAGTGGCTACTACTATAGTGACGTATATATGTAACTATTCAACCATAACTATATTGTAACTAGTTCAGTGCATATTTTGACCTATTTCATTGCATTATTTCATACATATTTGACGATTTTTTAGTCTATATCTATTCTATCCTTACTCATGCAAGATCGTGTGAACCCATCTTTCTTCTCGGATTTATTTCATCATTATCAGATCTAAGACCGATATGTGTAACACTTCCCCCCCCCCCCCCCCCCCCCCCCCCCCCGTCCTAATCGAGACCCAGTCAGACTTCTCAAGAAACTATGTGTGGTATGCAAGACAAGACGGGACAAGTCACATGTGAAATCTAGAGATGTGTGTTTTTTATCAGGATTTCCGGAACAGAATTCAAATCAAGTTTACTGCACGCATTTCTAAGTTGGAATTGCATGATGCAATAATGTTCGCTGAATAGTAATACGAAAAATCATGAGTATTTTTTTCAGTTTTAGTTGCTATAGTTGAAACTGTGAAAGAAGGTGAGAAGCGCAGTAGTGTGGGATCGCTTGGAACCTTGCCCCTTCAAGGAAACAAGTTTACAATAGATAAATATATATATATATATATATATATATATATATATATATATATATATATATATATATATATATATATATATATATATATATATATAGAGAGAGAGAGAGAGAGAGAGAGAGAGATATATATATATATATATATATATATATATATAGAGAGAGAGAGAGAGAGAGAGAGAGAGAGAGATATAGATATATATATATATATATATATATATATATATATATATATATATATATATATATATAGGCCTAGTATATAATAGTCGACATTATGCAACATCCATGCGTTTTATATAAAGTTTCAATCTAAATAAATCGACTGATATTTTCAATAGATTCAATAATATGACAGCCAAAAAAGTGAAAAATAAAATATAGATGAGCTTAAAACGGCATTGAAAATATGTAAATCATTAAAAAAACTGTTGTTTCGATTAAAACATCTCCATTTGAGAGACTCTGGATTTATTAATAGCCCCTGTCATGGCCCATAAGGCTCTCCTGTTTTATGACGTTTCATGAGTTAAACTGTAATTTTGTGCAAAACCGAGCCATATCCATGTTTTAATTGGATCACAGCCTTCTTTATTGGATAAGACAGTCTCTTCTTATATCAGAAAAGAATGATCTGAATAAAGTAGGCTGTGAACTGAATATATAAATAATTTCTTGAGAAATTAGATTTTTTGGAAATCAGAATCAAAAGGGATTCACACTGATTTTAGTTCCCAAGGACGTCATATAAAATAATTAAAATACTTGATGCATGTGTGTGAATGTTTTGTTTTTCTATCTCCTGAGAAGGAATTTGTCCAAGTCCTGTAAGTGCGTAGTTAAGTAAGAAGTCCGTCGTGGCATGATGTGATAGTAGGGAATAATTCCAGGGAAAAATGATAAACCTCTGAGTAATCGGAACGGGCGACCGTCGGGAATCGAATCGAGGTTCCCTGAATGACTATTCACAACTATACCAGCATGTGAGTCGATTTAGCGAAATATCAGTTTTTAGGTGATAACTTTTGAACGGTATGAGATATCGAAATTATGAGAACAACGAGACGCAGAAACTTACTTTCAGACGCTAAAAGTAGTAACTATTTTACTCATATTGCATAATTGTCACGCGAATACGGTTTAAAAATGTGCATTTTTAAGCGTTTAATTACGCGATTAGATATAAATAGTTATTACTTACAGTAGGCATACACCATCTGGAAGGTAATGAAAATATATGTGTGTCCTTGTTTTCAGAATTTCGATATCTCATACCGTTCAAAGGCTATCAACAAAACACTGGTGTTCTGCTAAATCAACTCCCATAGACTCTTAAGATATGATAGTTTTGATAATAATACAATAATAGTCAAGAAAGTACGGATAAAATAATTATCAAATGAAATAATTTTGTCAAGAGGTAGGCCCATGCTCCGTTTGAAAACTCCTTGATTAAATACAATAATATATAGAAAAATGGAAAATGTTCAATTATGGTCATTTACGTGTTGCATACGCGGTGCTTTTAAAATGAGAGATAATCACCTTTGCCATCTTTTTCTTTGTTCACGAACCAGTAAAATTGAATAAAAAGTATATCAACTCTAAGATAATTTTATGCTCTTCAATTAAAGTGATATTTCATTTCAGTAATTTCAATCAGATTTAAGATAATACGTCAATGAATACCAAGAATGTGATCGAATTCATTGACGCATCATCTTGGAACTGATTGAAATCACAAAAACAGAATGTCATATTAATCAAAAAGCATCAAATTATCTTGGAGTTGATACACATTTTATTCAATGACACTGTTTCGTAAACATTGACAAAAATTGTAAAGATGAATTTCTTTTTTTTTTTTTTCAATTTTTAAGCACCTTGCATGTACCCCCTTAAGAGAATTCATATTTAGATTGTGAGCTACAAATTATAATAATTAGAAACTAAAACTATTAGAGAAAATCAAGTTGTCATTCATAATTAGATAAGTGTTTAGTTGCACTTACAAAAGTACCACTTTCGTCCATTATAAGAAACGTTTTGTAATAATATACACTCATACATTTTTATGTAATACGCACCTAATTATTTATAATTGATCTTGTACTGAGAAATGAATGCTTCATGTCTGTTATAATCATGACATTACAGTGAAAAGATTGGTAATGTACCGATTTATATGATCCTAATTGAAAAAACAAAAATATGACCCATTGGTTGTAATAGTAGCTTGGTTTTCATTTAAAGAGAGAGATATCGAATGTGTGTATGTGTGTTAGAAAGAGAAAGAGAGAGAGAGAGAGAGAGAGAGAGAGAGAGCTTGTACATTTTAAGAAATAAATATTACATATAATTTCCAAATTAGTAAAATTATTGGTAATTTTCATTTTTTGTTACTGCCTATATTATTTGTATATATTCATGATTTTCTCGAAATGCATTCATGACGAGTGTTTATAGATAAGTGATTAATTATTGATGACATTATTGATTATTGCCAATTATTGATGGAATTTTGAAATAACTACACTACTAGCTCTGACCCCAAACTAAAGCATTCGATAGCTAATATTAGACTATAATAACTCTATTGAATTCAATCAATAAATACTAAATAATGTAGAATACTCCCAAAACTAAAACCGAACAAACAAAAATCAACTATCAAATTGTCAAATCAACTAGTCAAATTGGGAGAAAACTAATACCGGGCACCAGATACAAATACCGGAATTCTGATTGGTTAAAACAATTTGGGGGACATTTTGGCTCACCTATACTGTTCACAATAATATTTGACATCACTTGAAAGAAGCCTGCACTCATCCTCAAACAATATCTACTCAAAATAAGACTGACTGTATTTGAAGAAAATCGAGATCGAATTCTTGATATAAAATCAGTGTCCCAATTAAGGTGAATGATGAATTAATAAAACAGATCAGTAGTGACCTCTCTTGGTCGTTCCAAGACTTCGAGGCGTTATAGTCACCAAATATATATATATATAAATATATATGTTTAATTTCAAGTATTCGTGGACATAAATGATGTTGGATGTTGTCGTTTTTTCCCGGATAATGCCGCTTCCGGAAAAAAACGACAACATATATATATATATATATATATATATATATATATATATATATATATATATATATATATATATATATATATATAATTATGTTAATAATGTATGGACTACTTTAAATGGAAATAATTGGTAATCTAATATATAATTTGACTCTCAATAAATCATTACTCCTGAAAATGAATAATATTGATGAATCTGTCCGATCAAATCACCTGATTAAATATTAAAATATTCATGAATTAAAACAAGGCCTTTTTACTGGTCAACAATCTCTCTTTTAGTCAATCGCAAAATCATCATAATTCATACAAGACCTGTTCCCATCGGACGTTCGCCCTATACATTAACATTAACTTCGGGGGTTTCGATTGGTCAATTTATAGAATATACAGTTGGAAGTTATTGAGGTGATGAATGCCGGAACTAACATGAATAAGTAAGCATGTAAAATTAAGAGACCTAAGATGTAAATTAATATGGAAAATTATGAGGATATTGACAAAAGATGAATGAATTTGGAATGAAGAAGATGACCGGCACATGTAGCGCAGTGGTTAACGCGCTCGCTACGTGTGATCCGGGAGACGAGGGGAATTCCTAACCCAGTTCGATCCCCGCCGCCGACCATCTTTACGTGGGATTCTCGTGGTTTCCCTCTGTAGTCTAGGCTAATGCCAGGATGATTCCCACAGTATAGGCCATGACCGCTTCCTTCCCACTAACTTCACATTACCCAAGAACCTTCATCTCATCATCGCATCATCTCATTAATCATCCATCCAACGCCATTAGATCTGCGCTATCATAACAGTGCGTCGTTAAGCCCAATATATATAAAAAAAATGAAGAAGATGGTGATGTTTGGAGAGGGATAGACGAAAAGGGATTCGTCAACTGAACTGTCCTAAAAACCAACTGACCTAAAATACAACTGACTTAAAATACAACTGACCTAAACTTCTATTTCTTGAGCAAGTTGTACAGAAGTGAAATTGCGCTGAACTTTCAAAAAGATCCGCTAACGGCAGGTCAATCGATTCGACCATTTTTTAAAACCTCGACTATACATATTCGTGCTAACACGGACACTATCGACATACCTTGAGGTTCCGTAAATAATTATTGACTGGTCGAAACTACCAATTGGTAATGCTAATGTATAGGGAAGACGACCGATCGGAAATATCAATACATTCAGCATGACGTATGTATAAAAATTAGTGTGAGAATCTAGAAGAAAATATTTTTTGATAATAAAATTTTAGTGTAACAGTAATCTATGACTACCAATAACGTAACGGGATAAGCAACTTGATCATTTCCTTTCGCACCATGCGGGAATCAAACGGATGCCGTCATACTCAATTTTACTCAATTTACTGGTAGTATTATATATTGATTCATAAAAGTAATACGTGTAATGCACTCTGTGAGTCCAGCTCTTCCCAACTGTATTAAGCAACGTTGGAATACGTTTCATTTGAATTAGCCAATCTAAATTTTAAATACGTGTGTAAAAGCATTGGACCCCTAGTCAAGAGCCATACTGCCACATTTACCAATTGATAACTGGATAATTACTTGACATCTACGAGAAAGAACAGAAACAATGCAAATACTCAACTATGTACTTTACATTGAAATACGAGCCGAATGCGTACGTTTTGATTTGAAATTGCGAATCTCAAAAATGTACACTTCAGCGCGTCACATTTTTTGCTTCCATCATGGTGAGAAGATGTTGAAAGTATATAACTTACGCCATGTTGCTTATCCCGTTACGTTATTGGTAGTCATAGCAGTAATTAACTATCAGCATGCAATTTTTGATAGTTTTTATGATCTATACTTTCAATAAATAGCCTACATTATTGAATTGAAAGAAAATGTATAAAATACGTTCAAGAATTTTTGTTGAATTTTTACTCATATCGTTGAAACAAATGCCTTTTAGCTTTTTTATCCATGCATTTTTTTACGTATTATGTGAAAAAGGGCATGCAATATGAGACGACATTCTATAATAATTGCTAATGTCAAGGAATAAAACTAATTCGAATGTAATAGGTATAACATATACAAGAAATATTTTTACTATTCTATATAAATACCAGCACCAAAGAATCTACGAATCGTTTTTTTGTGTGGTAAGATCGCCCTTGTGGTGCCCCGTTCAAACGATCTCATCTTTCATCCATGTAGCCTTTATTGGGCAACAATGATTTTGTATCAAGTTTCGATTTCATTAAATAAAAAAACGATTAAAACTTGCCTGCTTAATTTTATGGGCCGTGACATTTGTTATCGCATGAGACAGAGAGACAAATATATTTTTATTTCAATTCATTTATTCATTGTTCCATGCACAGATTCGTATACAATACAAATATAGGAAATGCGAAACTTGATAAAAATAAAAATGACTAGAACCTGTGTAATCTTCCACATATGATCCAAATTAATTCAGAATTTGAAATAAAATTATTAACCTTGAATTCTAACAATTTCACATGTATACAGCTGAATAAAAGTTTATTTTCATCTCTATACACATGTAAAAATTATTCTATATAGATTGTTTTTACTTATACTTTCTTCAAGGTATTGAAAATATCTGTGTTTCCTCGTATTATAATTTCGATATCTTATACCATTCAAAAGTTATCACAAAAAAACTTATATCTCGCTAAATCGACTCCCATATGTGTTTTTAATCGATATATAATCAGTAGAACTATAATCATTTGATTACCAGGTAATTATGCCCAGGTGCAAACCTGTTCCGCATCCATCTTGCTGATACAGATTAGGTTGAGATGATGACTAAGATGCTGGGAATGTTAAAACTCTGATTATACTGCCCCAGGGTTATACTTAGAGAGAGAGAGAGAGAGAGAGAGAGAGAGAGGGGGGGGGGAGAGAGAGAGAGAGAGAGAGAGAGAGAGAGAGAGAGAGAGAGAGAGAGAGAGAGAGGGGGGGATATGGAGAGAGAGAGAGAGAGAGAGGGATATGGAGAGGGATAGATAGAGGAGGGGGAGAGAAGAGAAGAGAGAGAGAGAGAGAGAGAGAGAGAGAGAGAAGAGAGAGAGAGAAAGAGAGAGAGAGAAGAGAAAGAGAGAGAGAGAGAAAGAGAGAGAGAGAGAGAGAGAGAGAGAGAGAGAGAGAGAGAGAGAGAGAGAGAGAGAGAGAGAGAGAGAGAGAGAAAATCATGAAGAAAGTTACCTACCTATATGTTTTCATAAGGAATTTCTATCCATTTCATTAAAATTGTTGAACGTTTATTTGATGGTCAAATAAGTGACTTTCATTATGATAATTATACACATGTATACACGTAGTCGCACGTAGCTACACACGTCAGCACGCACGTGGATTACGTAACTTTGTTCTAGATTACATTTATAATTGAGACTTATTATTTGTGAATGGTCAAGAGAAACGGAAATGCTCCCCCCCCCCCTCTTAGCCTCAACCCCCAAACAAACAGTCACCCAATAATTGGACCAGTTTGTATATTTTGTTTTCAAAAATTAGTAATTTGAAAGCGAATTAAAAATAAAATTATTATTTTGAAATGGATCTTTTGTACACTTCAATGAATATAAAAATTGGGAAGTCGTAGCTCATTCACCTAAGGCGCCTCCTTAGACACTGATTGCATGTTAGGCTGAACTTCGAGTTCCTCTGAAATTACTTATGAATTACTTAAAAAAATTACCTATGAAATTTTTTGATTTTACATTGATTTTTCTGTACGTAGGGGGTTATAGGCCTAATTACTTGTGCTTACTAATTTTTTGACCTTTTCGACCATAATCAAACTTGCGTGTAAACTTTTAGTGGATATTTAAATAAGGAAGTAAATATATTCAAGTCATTTTTAGTTGTATCAGATTTGTCAAACAGAAGATTTCCTTCTAACTTCAAGAGGAAAAATGAATGAGAAGTCAACTATCGGCTGAAAAGGCTTCACAATGAGAAATTAGAGCAAAAAAAGACAAAAAAGACCTAAAAATCACAGAAAAAAGACCAAAAAAAGACAGAAATGTAAAAGAAAGACTTTTCAATGCAAAATAAACAACATGTTTTTGCAGTCAGGGACACATGAAACGTATTAATATTCCATTTTTAATTACTAAAAAGCGAAAAAAAAGGATATGTCTATGTTCACTCCAATACCAGCCTCTTTCCTAAAAATTCCTCTATACATAACTACCCTAGAAGTCACAGTAACTCAATCCGTTCTCTCACACACTCTCACGCTTTTTTCACTCACAGCCCTCTCCATCTTTGCACAACTATTTATAATAAACTACCCGCACATATAACCAGCCTTACCAAACTTTCATCTTTTAAATACAACCTGAAATCTTTTCTACTTCAGAACCCATTCTATGACCTCAATGAATTTCTGACTTCAAAGTCACACTAGTCAACCATTCCATCATCTTACATGTATTATCTATATTTATCAATTATCTCTTTCTGTTCACTTATTTTCATTTCTAGTTTTAAGTATTTTCTATATTTGTATCATGTACGAATCTCTGAAAAATAAACATAAACATCTTAGCCCTACTAATCAACATACAGCCTAGTTGTATACTCGACACTATCTGGCTCTTTTTAATCAAGTTCGTTTTTTTTTCGTGAATATAAGATGATAGGAAGTTGCCAGCAATGTCTTGAGATAAGAATTACGTGATAAAAATGTTTAACATACTTTAAAGTTGAAATATGTCACGTCTGTTTCAGAATAAACATTGCGTTGACAATGTTTCACACAATCTTTCTAGAAAACGATATGGAAGATTGCAAAAATCGCTTGCATGGTGCTTACACAAATCAAGAAATTTATCTTAACTATTTTTTTCTATTTTCAAAAACCAGTTTAATTGAATGAAAAGTTTATATATCGTATCCAAGATAATTGTATGCTTTTTTATTAATATGATATTTTATTTTTGTGAATTCAATCAGTTTTGAGATAATACGTCAATGAATTTCATCACATTCTTTTTAATTTTATATATTGACGTATTATCTTGAAACTGATTGAATTCACTGAAATAGAATGCCATAGTAATTAGAGAGCATAAAATTATTTTGGAGATGTGAACTTTTCATTCAATTACACTGGTTTTTGAACACAGAAAATAAAACAGTGAAAATGAAATTTCTATATTTCTAAGCACCGTGCATGCACCCCCTTAAAATAATGTCCTATGCTTAGCTAGGTCCAGGAGGCAAGGACTGTGATTGGTTGCTATTCACTAGTAGAGCTAACTACCATGGCAACATGTCCAGCATTTGTGTATTTCCATTGTTGTTGGCACAAAATCCTAGCACTGCTCTCGAGGTGGGCTAAAAATAGGTGAAATTTTTCGATCTAAGAGACCGTGACTTTGTTATCTACTTGTATTGTCCATAGATAAGTCTTCTCTATGGGTTGTCATGGTATTCAGCTCTCCTAGAGAACATTAGCCAATCAAAATCCTAGTCTCTTGGAGCTAGCCAGGCCTAGGACCATAGACCATAGGACCAGTATAGGACCATAGAAACTAATTTAAAAAAATATAATTTATGTGATACTGAAAGTTGTCTTTTTGGTTGTTTTGTTGATGGTCTCCATGGTCATCGAGATCAACCAAACTCAATGATTCATTGCCATCCAAATTTGTTGCGCTTTCCAATGAACTTGTAGGATGAAAGAAGTCTACAAAAAAATGTAAAATTCTTGGCAATTACAAACACTTCTTAATTATATCTTTAACATTCAGTTCGCTTATGATTAAACCGATTTGTAAGCGGTGTGAGATATTAAACAATAGTATATGAACAAATAACTTATACTTATTTATTCATCTATAAACTTACAATCCCAAAAGAGAAAGAAGTAAACTATAATAAATCCATGAATAATATCCCAACCTAACCACAAACCCTAACCATTCTAAGTGCCGGAATTACCAAATAGCCGCCCCCGTGGCTCAGTCAATCATCGCTAGCGGTAGAAACTGAAGTCAGGTACGGCATGGGTTCGAGTCCCTCATAAGGCATGGGTTTTTGTAAACGTCCTCTCACCTATCATCACTTCATAGTTTCATAATCACCTGCTCATTCGTACCCCCAAATAACCTACCTATTGGTGAGGTCGTTAAGCAGCATTAAAAAAAAATTACCAACGTGGGATTAGCTCTAACTGGCAGATTAAATTTGCTAACCACGCTTTTTATTTTCACCAAACCTCAGATAAAAGCTAACTGGTCTTGGTGATACCAGACCCAAAGTAACTATCCATTTTTTTGTCACTAAAATCCCACCTGCCGATAACTGATGCAATATTTCTCTGGATTACCTAAGTCAGTAAGACTCCCCCCCCCCCCCCCCCCCCCCCCCCCCCCTCCCTCCCCTAAGTGTCACGTGGCTTCCTGTCTGGTCGCATAGCACGTACGCCAAGTGCATTTAATAGTACAGTAGTGATCGCATGCAACAGGCTGTTACATATACTTGTTACAGTGTTACATGTTATAAGCAAATACTTAATGGGGAAACATCATTATACTGTTATTACTAAGGTATTGTCAATTTGTTTTTATTAAAATAAGTCATTAGGAATTAAAGTAGTTATAATTTGAATTGTTTTTAGTTGGTAGTTTGTTATTTTATTATTTTAGTTGGTTTTGTAGGAACAGTGTTGAGAGATTTTAACAAGACAAGATGACAATTATTTCGTAGTTTGTTTTGGAAGACATGATAATGTTGTTTTTTTATATCGGAATTGAATTTTGGTTTTCTTGATTATATGTATCGAAGTTGGGAATATGATAATATTATTTAAGTATAAATATAGTTGGTGATTATTTGAAAAAAATAATCTCATAAGGATGTATTGAAAAGACGACTTCAGTAGATGTAAGTGCGAAAAATTGTCAATTTATGAAAATTAAGAAAAATATTAATATCCTGTAATAAGTTGAGATGAATGAGGGGAGTGTCCTCAGCTTTTTGTTGATAGTGAATAATATAAGGTACGGTACCTGGGAAATATTTTACTCTATAGTAAAAATATATGTCTATATTTCAATTGTTCGCTAGTCATTTTGATTTTATTTTACTATCACTATTGCAAATTTATTCACTTCTGCATATCGCTCTACCAGAAATACCTAGGAATGCCTGACATCTACAATCAGGTTTTTCTATTTTTTAATTTTACAAAAAAAAAAGATTTGTTCCTCGTTCTTTCGTAAAGAATTTACTTCTGAATTTTTTGTAGCTACTATATACTTTGGTATCTCGTCACCCATAATTTTAATGTTTTTTCTTATCTTCAACACATAATTAAATAATATATAATTATCATTTTTTCATAGTGCTTCCACACTCAACTAATCTGGAAGCCCTTTCAATTTCGAATTCCTTCAAATTTAATCATATACTTAAATGTAAACACGAGTGTATACACGATTTAGTCGTTGGAAAAGATATTCTGGACCCCGATGTTCTAGTTTTCTGGGCCACTATATTGGGGGCCACAAAACCAAAGTATTTGTACAATTTCAGGATTTAATCGTGTGGGCCACAATACTGTGGTCCACTTTATCTTTTTCTTGTGGTGCAGAATATTGGGGTTCACAATACTGTGGTCCACAAAAAAAGGTACCCATTCAATTAAATTGATGAAAATCACAAGGTTATACATTCAACAAATAATGTATCATAATTTGAAATTATACATTCTTGATGCTGCCAGTTTGTCTACTCTGCTAGAGGAAGGAACGAACCCCTTAATTAACAGATTCCTGGTACTAATCTTATAGCATTACCTTTTTTCTTTGGCACATAATTTAAATATTATTTCTTCTTTACTAGTCGATCATTTAATGACTGTTATTATCTTTGAGCATCGTTGAACATGTTTCACTTTTTCACATTTGGTATTGGGATTCGATTTGGCATTTTTTTTAATTGATAATTTTAGAACGGTAAAAGATATATTTCGGAGCAATATAACCACGCCGTTAAACCGTAATATTCATTAATTTGGTATTAGATATCAAAATTAAAATGATACAGAAACACAGATTTTTTCAATACTATCCAAACGATATGCATTGAAATAATGAAACTTCGATTTCAGAATTTTCAAATATTCATAAATTATGCTTTCAGCTGTTCATCTGAAAATTAAACGATATAAGTTATGACCATCACCTTTACCCCTCCCCCCCAAAAAAATAACTTTTAGTGAGGTTGTTAAGCAGACAATAATCAGTACCTTCTTAAAGGTATTAAAAGATATAGATGGTAATATGATTTTAGAATTTTGACGATCTTATATTATTTGAAAGTATCTTTAAATAACTGATATTTCGATAAATCAAATTCAATCAACGCTCGATCAAAAGTCATCCAGCTTTAAAAGGTCGCCATTTGCATAAAATTCAAACGTATTTTCGTTCTAAAATAATTTAAAAACAGTTCGACAGAAAATGTTCAAATTTGGAACGTTATTCAAAGTTGAGCGAAGAATTTCTGAACGTACTTTCTTTTGTTTACAAAGTGAGCCAAGAACGGGAATAAAATGAATGTATTTTTTTTTAAATTGGAACGAACATTCTAATATCTATCCGAAAATAAAATCGAACGATATTAAATGTTCATGTGAAAACACTCAGAAGAGATTGTTTTCTTCAAATCGTAAGAATAGACCATCAAAAATAACGAAAGTAAGGAAAACATTTTCAATTTTATTTTCTCAATTCTGTTCTTAATGCCATGATGATCATCGCTAGTAGCCTATAGGAAGATATTTCTCGTGCTACCATAGCAACTATTCTATACAAACTATACTCTATGACATAGCAAAAAACTAGAGGAGTTTGGGAGCAAAAAAAATAGGGATTGCACAACACAATTTGTGGGACGTTGTCCACTTATTATAACAATGTATATATGACACCACATAAAATAAGCCGAAAGGATGATCCGAAACAAATCTTTAATCAATGAAATTAGATATAATTTGATTTTGGTCCATGAATGAAAATACAAATACGATATAATTCAATAATTACAGTTCATTCTTCGAGCTGCCACTATGTCTACCTCGCCTTCCATTAATTACCGAATTCCTAGTAAACCATTCCACCATTCATAAACTTTTTCTGTTACGTAACATCATTATATCTTATTTCACTAGCCCCGATGGTTAATCACTATAATTAATCTTTTCTCTTGTTGCCCCTAGCAACTTCAAAAGTGTCAGTTTGTGTGAGTCAGAATCAGGTGATATTTATGAGTCAAAGACCTCAATGTCGATCTACCAATCAGGGCATGGGTGTAGTAAAAACTGGCCAATCAGGCCGTAGGGGTTTCTCAAAGAGGAGGGGAGATTGAAGGTGAAAATTAATGATAATTAGAGGGGAGATTTTTAGAAGGATTTTTCCTCAATTGGTTGGTGTGTGTAGTAATGGGGATTTAAATATTGGAAGCTTTCCTCGTGTGGAAATGTGTGATGGAAATTTTAATTATTGAATTGTTACTTTTTAATGGATTTGTTTGATGATGATTTGAATATTGGGAACATTTTTCCTCATTTGAAATAGTGTGTGATGGGAATGAGGATTTTGGAAAATTTTGATTTTTTTTTCTCTTGTTTTCTGATTGTTTACATTACTTCTGTAATTATTTTTGTCAAGTGTAATTTACTTTACTATATTTATATTTTTCTGAATCGATATCGAGTATGAATGAAGAGTATAAACGCAGTATAATCCCTTTGCATATATATATATATATATATATATATATGAATAGATATGTAAGTTATTATTGAAGTTCTTTGACCTTATACGATCATTATTATTATTGGTTAATAATAACATTAGGTTTTTAATAACAATTGTTTTTCAACAGTGATATATACAAACACTTAATGAATAATATGCTTACTATATAAGGAAGGAATACTTATTGAAAGTCAGCAAGCTAGCCCCCTGTATTATTTATAGCTATTTTAGACATTCTTGTAGGCCGTTTAATGTGATGCAATATCCTATATTTATTAGGCCAAATAAAACCTAGCTGATTGTGTTGATTGTTATTTTTTCAAGGGATTAAAAAATGATTATTCTACTGTTATATATATATATATATATATATATATATATATATATATATATATATATATATATATATATATATATATATATATATATATATATATACTCACTAGCCATGTCTATAATCACCATTATTACATTTTCAAAAAGTAGAAATAATTAATAAAATAACTGATTTGACCAAATGAGTCCAGTATTTTCAACGAATTCAATTTCATACATCTGTAGTAGAATACTTATGCAGTGGGAATACATAAAAAATCACTTATTGAATTAAAATATCGATTATTAATGATTATATTAAAATAGGAAGTATTTACTGCACTTCAAAGTGAAAGAGATAGAAAGAGAAGGTTACATTTAGTGTTTGTATTTCCGTTAATTAATTTCAATTAATTTAGTAATTATAATCAATCATAATTCCACAACCAGAACGTTTAATGATAATTACGATATTGACAAAACTATTAGAATTAAATGAAAATGTTTCACAGAAACACAAGGTTCTAATTGGAAGAGAGAGAAAGAGAAGGTTATAGTAAAGTCAATGTTAGCATTTCCTACTTAATAAAATTATATTCCAATAATTATAATCAATTATAAATCTCACCTAACCAGACCTATCAAAACTAGAAGAATTAAATGAAAACGCTTCTGAGAAACCCAAGATGCCAAAAGTGTTAGAGAAGGTACAAGTCAATGTTTGTATTTCCTACTCAATAAAATCATAATTCATAATTAAAGAATATATTTTTGTGATGACAATATGAGAAATAGATGATGATACATTGTAGGAGAAGCTAGTGATATGAGAAATAATGAGTTGGGTACAGGTTGGAGGAAAAACATGAAGACAAACACAAAATGGACTGGACATGAGTGCAGGACCCCTATTCCTGAGATAAATGAGATGTGAGAAAAATAAAAATGAGTGAGAAAACGAGTATCTCACATAAAATATGAGATGAAATATGTCATTATTATATGAGATGGTTCTCTCACTGACTTTTCTCACATCTCATTTATCTCAGGAATAGGGGTCCTGAGGAGGTAGGTTTCACAAGAGTCAACAAACTCGAGTTTTCCAATACCTTTTCCACGGACTCTGTTTTTCCTCCAACCTATACCCACCTCATTATTTCTCATATCACTAGCTTCTCCTATAATGTATCATCATCTATCATCCATCTCTCATATCGTCCAGCACATAAATATATTCTTTAAATCAAGTCCTACTTTCCAATAAATTTATAATTATAATAATCATAATTCTCACTCAATTCAACCAGCCCATTTAAAGGACATCACAAACCTGAAACCATTTTTTGATAAATGATGATGAGATTTATCTACATAATTTTAGAGAAAGCTAGAAATCATCATCTCAATTTCAGAAATTATAAATATTTTTTTCTTGGAGATGTGAACTTTTCATTCAATTACACTGGTTTTTCAACAAAGAAAAAAATAATGAAGGTTAATGTCTCTATTTTTATTTAGCACCGTGCACGAACCCCTTTAACCCCGCGCGATTTTATCAAAACTAGTAAAATAAAATCCACACGCTTCTCAGAAACGTAAAACACTACCAGGGCGTGGTTCGAACATCAATCGCATCAATCAAATTCAGATTGATTGATAAAATATCCTGAATTCCAAGAAGCATGATGCGAACTTCGCAATCTTCCGAATCTAATTAAAATATGACGTTGCATAAGTTGCCTATACCCGCAGGGGTACACACAATTAAATCGTTCCCCTGTCGGAGAGGTTAACTGAAGGTTAATGATATATCTTGTTTGATAGGGTTATTAACTGCAGTTAAATATCTAACGGATAGTATTATTATTATTGTATAGCGTGGAAATTCATTCACATACCTTATAGGTTAAATGCTAATCAATCACATTTGAAAGCTATAGTAATACACGAATGAATGGAAGTGGATTTAGCACAATAACAGTTTATTGGATGTTAATCTCTTTCGAAAAGTACGAGATGTCAAAATTCGAATAACAATATTTTCAATATTATTTTTTAATTAATTAATTACCGCACTAAATTACTATGTTTTATAGTTTTTTTCTATAATTCATTGAGTTTAAATATTAGTAACTCTCCTTACCATGATGCATATTTGTAAATCAAGACATCTTTTGGGTTTATTTCACGGATATTATTTAATTAAAAAGACCAACATTTCGCCAGGATTTGTCCTGGCTTCTTCAGGTTCTGATTTAGGTTCTTCTTTAGTTCTGATCAATTTTGACCCTGAATAAGCCAGGACAAATCCTGGCGAAACGGTGGTCTTTTTACTTAAATAATATCCATGAAATAAACCCAAAAGATGTCTTTATTTAAATATATATATATATATATATATATATATATATATATATATATATATATATATATATATATATATATATAATAAATATACATGTAAGTTGTGGGTAATCATGGTGATAACAACTCACCACTGCCAGTTAGAATTGTTACCACGTTGGTAATTCCAGCAGTGAACATGTTGTTGTTTTTCTGTTCCAGTTCACATATCGCCCTTCCAGCAACAATGAAGATCAACTGTGCAGTTCCCTTGCTTTCCATCCTAGTCCTGGCTTTGGTCGGTGAGATCACCTCAGCCAAAATACCGAGCTTAAGAGTTATTAACAGAAATGAAGAGGTAAGCAGTTTTCCTCAGTCGATTGTTCAGGTTTCCCACAGTATTTAGATTATGAATTGGATCGAAAATTATCTCACTCACTATTTATCTCATTTTTTATATCTCTGATCAATGAGATAATTAGAAGCTAACTGAGCTAAAGTTTGAGATAATCCATCCAATATTGAAAATACATATAATTCAAAATGCACAAGCTTTCATTTTAATAATATTCTAAATTGAATTGTTGCAGAGCAATAAATAAACATGTGAAATAAAAGTGAAAATGAACTGAATTTGAAACTTAAATTTCCCCAATGTGGGAACTATATTCAAAATTACTCTTTGGTTATGCTTCCCAACCGATTGTTACACTTTGAGTGATATATTTTTTTTTATTTGATCCTGCAATATGAGTTATGGAAATAAAATGTAGTAATAATACTTTTTGTCTCGGGGAGCTCAGAACAACTGTAGGCCTACTTAATTGACAAATTACTTCATTGAAAAATTCATTGACAATGCAGAATAGGCAGATGTGTAATAAATGTATTTCTTTTGTTTCAGAACATGATAAATCCTGGCAGGAAAATAGGTAGGTACACTTCTACGTAACTATTTAGTTTTTGATTTATTTCAATCAAATTCCAAAATTTATATAAATTTATGCATTCATCTATAATCCGTAGAGTCGTTCCGCCAAATAACCCAGCTATTGCTGGGGTCAATTTCGCGGAATATCTATTTTTGATGATAACTTATGAACTATATAAGATATCAAAATTCTGAAGACAAGGAAACATAGATATTTTCAATAGTTTTCAAAAGTATTTTCAATACTTTTGTGTCGAATAGATTTCTGTAAAGTGACGTCATCATCGGACCCCCAGATGTGACTGTAATAGTGACTTGTGTGTATTTTAGGAGCGAGTCACCGTAAACAAAACGTGTTCCAAGTGAGTCAGACGTCCCCCAGCGTGGTCCGTGTCGGCATGGGAGAACGTCTGGAGCTGTATTGCGAGGTGATGGGAGCACCGCCATCTTCCATTCAGTGGATAAGAGGCAATAACCGAGAACAACAGGTAGGTACCTTTATGGGAATTTAAAGGACATCAAAACCCTGAATATAGATTTTAATTAATGATGACGGTATTTGTACTTCTAACCTCAGAGAAAACTAGAAATCTTTATCTCAATTTTAGAAATTTAAATTAATTCATTTGTCCTGTAGGATCCGGCTCTTTTTCCGAGTCGTGACGTAGACATTACTCGATTATGTTTGTGTTTCTATACAGAATCGGTAATGCCTACGTCATGACTTATGACTCTGTTAATACAGATTTATTGAAATCCCATAAAATTTGTAAAAACTTCTTGTTATTGGAACTATGATATTATCAAAACGGCAATACATGAGAATATTAACTATCTGATGGTATGCGCATGCGCATCAGTTTGAACATCAACTCTGACAAGTTTCACGTGGAATTGTATGTAAAAATTCCCGTTTTTGATTATTTCACCGGTACACGGGAAAAAACGGGACAAGAAATTTCGAATTAATTTTCCATCAGTTAAATATCAATTCACTTCAATGGTTCTGCATTATAGTTAATTCAAAATATAGTTATTTGTCAGAATTAGTTATTCTATAAGCCTTAACTCTAACTCTAACTAACTCCAACTTGTAGGCCGAACTCCTGGAGAGCAACGACATCATGGACCAGATCGGCACGGGAAGGGCGACGACCATGTCCCGACTCGTGATCGACTGCGTCATGCCCCAGCACGAGGGCCTGTACACGTGCGTCGCGACGGCGGGCATCCACACGACGCTGGCGCCGCCAACAATGGTGCTGATACCAGGTACAGTGCCAGACCATTACAGCTGTGAACGTATTCACTCATAATATGGTGATAGTTATAAATCATTGATATATATATATATATATATATATATATATATATATATATATTGCTCTCTTGCTAACATTTTTCAACGACGTCATCTTATGCTTACATTTTTCAACGACGCCATCTTATGCTTACACTTTTCAACGACGCCATCTTGGTTTACATTTTTAGCGACGCCTTCTTGGTTCACATATTTAACGACGCCATCTTGATACATTTTTTAACGACGCCACCTTGTTTTACATTTTTCAACGACGACATCTTGGGTTACATATTTAAAGACGCCATCTTTGTTTAGATTTTTCAACGACGCCATCTTGGTTTACATTTTTCAACGACGCCATCTTGGTTTACATTTTTAACGACGCCATCTTAGCCTAGACTTTTCAACGACGCCATCTTGGTTTACATTTTTAACGACCCCATCTTTGTTTACATTTTTTAACGACGCCATCTTGGTTTACATATTTAACGACGCCATCTTTGTTTACATTTTTCAACGACGCCATCTTGGTTTACATTTTCTAACGACGCCATCTTTGTTATCCAGATAACCACGTGAACAACCTGACAGCGCTGTTGACGGCGTGTCCGCACATGAACAGTCTGATCGAACGTCCCCCGAGGATCGTCCATTGGAGCCCCCTGTTAATGGACGAAATGGGCAATGACGTCACACTGCCGTGCCGTGCCGTTGGCTATCCGACACCGTCCATTGATTGGCTACGTTCGAAAAACAAACTCATCTCGGAAAATGATGAAAGAGTCAAGGTGAATAGACCATTTAGTAAAAATCATCGAACCCCATATATAAGATTATTGTTTGCTTAACGACCCCACCAATATATAAGATTATTGTTTGCTTAACGACCCCACCAACAACTATGTTTTACGGAGGTACGAATGAGCGGGTGATGATGAAAATCAATACATCAATACATCAATAAATAATAAAATACCCCTGTGGCCAAGTCAATTATCGCTAGCGGTAGTAACTGAAGTCACCGTTGGGCGTGGGTTCGAGTCCCGCATAAGGCATGGGTTTTTGTAAACGTCCTTTCATCTATCATCTCTTCATCGTTTCATTATCATCCGCTCATTTGTACCCCCTTATAACCTAGCTGTTGGTGGGGTCGTTAAGCAATATTGAAAATATATATATATATATATATATATATATATATATAGGCATATACATCTTTGTGGGTGGGCTCCCCTTATACCATGAAAAACCTCTGTTAAAAATTGAATGTGGCGAGTTTCGAACCGTGGCCCGATATACCCTTATCTCCCGGTTGTTTATTTATATGTTTGTTTGTTTGTTTGTTTGTCAGGTGCTGCCCAACGGAGACCTCCTTGTGATGAAGCTGCGCTGGGAAGATATGGACACCTATACATGCGTGGCCAGTAATTCCAGGGGCCGTGACACGGAGGAATCCGGGCTCTATCCATTGTTGGTGAGTTATCCAGTGGATATTGGGCTGGCTTTAAGGGGGTGCTTCCACGGTGCTTATAAAAACAAAGCAATTCACATTCACTATTTTTTTTTCCATGTTCAAAAACCAGTGTAATTGAATGAAAAGTTCACATCTCTAAGATAATTTCACGCTCTTTAATTGATATGACATTCTATTTCAGTGAATTCAATCAGTTTTAAGATAAAACGTCAATGAATTAAAAGAATGTGATGAAATTCATTGGCGTATCACAAAACCGATTTAATTTACACAAATAAAATGCCATATTAATTGAAGAGCATAGAACTATCTTAGAGATGTGAACTTTTCATTCAATTACACTGGTTTTTAAACATGGAAAAAAAATTTTGAAGTTGAATTTCTCTATTTTTATAAGCACCGTGCTTAAGAGCTCCGTAAGAACCCCCTTTTAAGAGCCCGCATCTTAGCTTAGAAAATTTCTCTCCGAAATGCGTATATTTAGGGTGACATCATTCATGGTTAGTGTCCACTTCCTACCAGTGTTGTAAAGTGGAAAAGGGATGACATTCTAAAAGTTCCAGTAACCACCGCTAGATGGCGGAATTTTCCATATTTTAATTTTGACAAAATGTAGTTACATTACACATTTTGGCCAAGGAAAATGGGGAGTCTGTAAAATTATAGGCAAATTAGGATTTCACATACTGGTAAGCAAAGTTGAACTTGAATATGTGGCTTTGTAATTTTTTCCTACTATCATTCGTTATCGACACTGATATAAGAATAGGGGCAACTAAACTTGGAGTCAGGTTAACCTGGTTTCAAATCTAAACAGAAACGTATGAATAAACAAAAAAATATTCATCGATTCATCTTTGAAATTATAAAGAATTAAAAAAAAGGAAATTCAAGATCTTTTCAATGTATGGCCTAATTCTTAATGTTAGAAGTTGGTAAATTATCATGACGTCATTTATTTGAACTTCAAATTCATAAGAATTTTTTTTTCCAAGTAGTTTTGTCAATAATAAATTATAGGCCCTTCCACCGAAATAAAATAACTGGCTCCTCCACAATTATCTATTTTACAATTTCTCAGTCACAATGGTTTTGTATTCATACTATATTCTCAATTTAGACGTAGTTAATATATTTTGGACTCCGAAGTTACGTAACTCAACATAAACCGAAACCATCACTTTTTTTTTCCTTATTGTAAAAAATAAACTTCACATCTACATTTGATGGAAAGAAGTGAACATTGCCCAAGAGACTTGGTTCAAAGTAGAGAGTTCAGATATCAATATTCGTGTGTTTTGTTTACTCTCAATAGGCTATCAATGTCCGGATATATCACAGAAAGGGTTTATACTTAAATGATGTGTTCCGGACTTTTGGAAACTGAAAGACTTTTATCTGTGGCGAAAAATTATAGTCACAGACAGCGTAGTCCTGGTATTGAAATTATAATTCGTTTTAAATAATTAAAATGTGGTGATAAGATCGCCCTTGTGGTGCCCCGTCCAAACGATTCTACCTTTCATCTTCAGCCTCAATTGAGGAATAATGATTTGTAAAAAAAAAAAAAAAAATCAAGATTCAAGATGTGAGTTTTTTTAAAATATTTAAGATGCATTTTTTACATGATACAAAACATGATACAAAATCATTGTTTCCCAATCAAGGCTAAGGATGAAAGGTGGGATCGTTTGGACGGGGCACCACAAGGGCGATCTTAACACCCCATTTTAATTTGAAGTATTTTAAACATTGCTAAATCTTGTTGAATTTTCTCTACTTTCAGAAGAGCAACAGTTAAGCCAGCTGTTCGAGAGCCAGAACAAGAGTAATGCAACACGACGATTGGACGGCCCATGAGATTTATATTCCATTACTTAACTTATTTCATTATTAATCATGACGAGTACGGTACACGGAGGAGAAATATTCTGGAGGCGTAAATTCGATATTCATCTATATTTAATTACCGGTTTATAGTTGTTTAATAGAAAGTGTAATACTGAATTAACTTGATATATATATATATATATATATATATGTATATTTATTTATTTATATAATATATAAATATGCGTGTGTCCAATCACAGTTAGGGGTGGTTCTTTTGAAACTCTATAATTAAAATTCATAAAATTATAGAATTGTGTAAAAAATATATAGGCCTACACTAGGTTACACAACTATTCTGAAGAATAACATATTTTAAATCTGTAGTTTTAACAATGTTTAATTTAATTCACGAATAAAAATAAGATATAATACTAAATATGTTGTACACATTTTCAAAGTTTTAATGATTTGATAAGGTATGTGACCCGCTGACCCGCCCCTTTCTCTGATTCTGGTTGTTGACATTACTCGATTCTGTCCATGTTTACTACACAGAATCTCTAATGACTATGTCATAACTCACGTTTTCTGAGGACAAGAAATTACGTTTTCTGAATACAAGAAATTAATTTAAATTTCTAAAATTGATATGATTATTTCTAGTTGTCTCTAGTTTTTATTTTTCATCCATAACCTTGATTGGGAAACAATGATTTTGTATCAAGTTTCGATGTTATTAGAAAAAAAAATCTCCAAAATTATAGTAATAAATATCGTCATCCTTCACTAAAATCAAGTTTCAGGATTGTGATGTCCTTTAAGAGTTGGCAGGCGCACAATACGAACACAATCGTTCGCTTCCGAGTTCAGCACGTGTATTTTATCAAAATTAAGATCAAATCTATTGGCAAGATTTAGTGACGTCGTTAGGATTTGTGTATTGGGGGGGGGGGAAGGGGGGGCAGATTACAGGAATGAGATGACCGCCCAGCTGGACTCCAGACGCGTTGGTCATTTTCAAGTGATGTTTGCGAGTCACAAGCAATTTTGAAGTATAATAATTGAATAATTGAGGATATTTTCGAAGTTATTTTTAATAATTTAACAATTATGGACATTTTCGAAGTTATTTTTGCGATTTCCCCTGGCAAATCCCCGCAAGGAATTTTTGGAAATATGGTGATTTTTGCGATTTCCAAGCATTTTTCGATTCCAGTAATTGAACTTTTATGGACGTTCCCGTAGTTATTTTCAATATTTCAATCATTACAGTTATTTTCGTAGCTATTTTCGCAATTTCACCAAGCAAAATGTTTCATTTTGTATTTATTTGTGGGTCGAAATATATGTTTTTTAAAATGATATATTATTGATGGGGCGCAAATGTCAATTGGTGACCTTGAACCCCCTAACGACCTCCCTGGCAAGATCATCATCAAAACGAATTAATTTTTAAAAATGTCTCCAGTATTATTTCTTCTCTCATCTCGACCGTTCTAGTCAAGATCTGATCAACCAATCAATTTAGAACTAGAATATAAAAAAACTGTTTGTTCCGTCTTTAATGTCATTGTACTTTGTATTAACTTATTTGTCTATTTGTTAGTAATTTATTGGATGTAATAAATACAACTAAAACTAATTCTGTGTATAATCTTATAAAATATAGATGTCGTGACGATGAATAGAATATAGAATTAATTTGAGTGGAGAATTGTTGTTATTCCCGATAATTATCCTGTATATATAATATCTTATATATAAAAAGCTTGTGTCAAATGTTAGAGGATGAACTCCTCCGAAACGGCTCGACCGAGTGTCGTGAAATTCCTCACGCACATTCGATAGGGCTGGTAGAAGGTCCTAAACTATACGAGATCTTCTGCCAAGCTTTCTCCTATGAGCAATATCCAAAAAATTGGCACTTCAAGGACAGCACCAGTAATGACGTTGTTCAATGACATTGACGGCGTTACTCCATGTCCGCCGCGCTCGGCAACATTTGTGGGGGTACACGCTAGATGGCGCGCCATCCGCCTTCCGGCACCTTTTGGTTCATACGCCACACCTTGACGGCAATGTTGCGTCACATTTCGTGTTGCATTTCTCACAGACCACAGCGCACAACCAACATTCACTACAAACCACTTCGATGGCAGAACAACGTTTGCCGAGTCAGCTAGTTATATTATATTATTTAATATAATATTATATCATATACTATACTCGCTTCATGTGATCCGGGAGACGAGGGAAACTTCGAACCCGATTCCATCTCCGCCGCCGACCATCTTCACAGGGTTTTTTCGTGGTTTCCCTCTGTAGTCTATAGGCTAATGCCGGGATGGTTGCCACAATATAGGCCACGACCGCTTCCTTCCCACTATCCTTCCCATTACCCAAGAAACTTTCATGACATCATCCCATCATCTCATTAATCATCCATCCGACGCCATTAGATCTGCGCTATCATAACAGTGCGTCGTTAAACCCAATATATATGTACAATACATATGTGTCCACGAAATGAAGGTCGTCTACCTACCAGACCATACCAATATAACAAAAATAAATATCATCGTTATATTTGGGGAACTGAGGGATTTTTCCAGTGTATCAGGATATTCCAGGATTAAGTTTACGATTAGAAATCAAACTACATCTTTCAAAATAGCGTTGAATACTTCAAGGTGTAACGAGATTATGGAAAAATTACTGAAGTTTTCAGAATTATGTGTTGGTAGACAACCTTCTACTTTCGTAGATAGAAAAGTGTATTATAATATTATCTGCTCATCCATTTCCTTTTATTCCATGTATAAGTTTTTTATAACAACAAAATGAGAAACAAAATGATAATAATAAAAAATGGGTTCAGAAATAAACACGAGAATAAGAAATATACAGATTAAAATAATGAAGTTTTTCATAACCATAGGCCTAGCAGTGCACACTCAACCATAGTATAAGGTAAGAGAGAAAATCGGCACAAGTAACTCAGTTGGTAACGCGCGCGCTTCATGTGATCCAGGAGGTACTCGGTTCGATCCCCGCCACCGTTCATCGTAGCAGGGTTTCTTCATGGTTTCCCTCTGTAGTCTAGCCTAATGCTGGAGTGGTTCCTAAAATATAGGCCACGACCTCTTCCTTCCTTTCCAATACTTGAGAAAACTTTAACTCACCATCTCAAAAACAAATGCGAAATATCAGGTTTCTGCTGATATCTCTAAATTAATTGATCATTTAAAGCATTGACTGAAGATATCAAAATTAAAGTTCAAGAAAAGTGCACGTAATATATTATAATATGTAATAAATATCTGCTTTATGGTTTGAATTGAGATCCTGCAATTAGAACGAAAGTAATATCCCATACATAAGCGTACTTTAAAAAAAGAGATATAAGAATGATAATGTTAGACGACGAGGGAAAGATTCGTACACAGCAATAAATAATAAATAGTGTTTTATGACATGAAGTCCCACTATTTTCGTCAACGATGTAAATACGTAATTATGGCGTTTTCCTTCGGGTCGTTGTCGAATCGATTGTCGATATGTGGTCGAGAGTGCTGTTGGTTCTGTTTGTCAACAGCAGAGTGCGCAGGTTGTCAAATCACAAAATGAAGTTTATCAAACCGCTTTATGGTTAAGAAAATGCAATTTACTGTGACTTTTAATGACAATTACATTGATAGTTAACACATTTGGTAGCAATTCAGGAAACTGAATATTAATATATTAAATTGAACTACAGTTTTCTTGAAAATGGAACTTCCACAGCCTCCACAAGGTACGGTGTCAGAATAAAGTTAGTGCATGGTAGGCCAGCATAGGCCTACAATCTCTCATTATTTGAGGTTATAACATTAGAAATGTATCAGCGTCCAATTAATTCAATTTATCTTGTATTATTTACTTGCAGAGATCGAATTAAGGAATATTATCGACAAATTAGCTCAGTTTGTCGCTCGAAATGGCCCTGAATTTGAGCAGATGACCAAAAACAAACAGAAAGGAAACCCAAAGTTCAGTTTTCTCTATGGGGGAGAAAATTTTAATTACTATCAATACAAAGTTACTACAGAACAAGCCAGTAAGTAGACGTACAGGGATATGCAATTTTCATTTTCTTCACATACATCAGTTAGTAATAAGTATTAATTACACATTGCCTAGGTTCTAGGGAGATGATCTTGCTCCCCCACTAGGCCTAAATAATCGTACCCGGTAGGCCTATTAGGGCCCACGACGTTATTTCGTCATGACTAAGCCTAATATGTCAATATAAAAGCTATTCACTTTCAACCCTGCATGATGATAAATGATAATAATGAATAGGCCTGGGCCTAATGATATAGGCTGTGGTTGGCAATAGCCTTCAGAATTTGTTCCTAGTCACTATTTGTGAACAAATAGTTTTGTTTTAGATTTTTTATAATTTTATACGTCTCAGAATAATAGATTGTCTCTCCTTATGGAACTTAGCCAATAGGCCTAATTCCTTGTATTTTTCAGTACTGAAGCAAAACGCGTCTCGGGACAATCCCATCGGCCAAGTGCAGACGACAATACCAAATATTGTTACCAACATTGCCAACAACATACCCAATCCGGCAATGCCACCGCTAATGATAACCGCTGTTGAAACGGTAGGATTTTGTGTGGTACATTTTGTGTTTTGTGTGCCCTTGTCACACGTTGATAACCTT
Organism: Brachyptera putata; assembly: GCA_907164805.1. Taxonomy (NCBI): domain Eukaryota; kingdom Metazoa; phylum Arthropoda; class Insecta; order Plecoptera; family Taeniopterygidae; genus Brachyptera; species Brachyptera putata. The sequence goes on from OU015474.1 coordinate 5,587,561, forward strand.
TCGGCCCATCATTGAGTTAAATCAGGGGTCCATTAACTAAAGCTTGAACCGATTTTAAGAAATGATATTCATTGACTCTGAAAAATGTATGCTTACAGTAAGCCTATGCTGTGAAAATGAGCTAGTAAAAAATGTATATTTTCTAATGCACCAAATTATAGATTTTCAGTCACTTTTAATATCAAACTTTGTCCGATACATATATTATAGGCCTATTGATGCTGAAATTATGCTGCGGATGGATCCCAATCAAGTCACAGTAAAAAACCTCCACTTTCCATTCAGGCTGGCACCAACACTCCGCTCCAGCTGGCGACAGCGGTGGCCGTCAACGCGGCGCAGTGGCTGGCGGCTCAGCACCAACAACAACAACAGCAGCAGCCGCCGCCGACTGTCACGATGGACTCGCTGTTGGCGCAGCAGGCGCAGCTGCAGGAACAGATCAGGCAGTCGGAGCAGAACCTAACGGCGCAGCACGTGGTGAGTACAGCGTGATGGGTGGCGCACTCCGGTGTGCGGTAACTGAAACCAAATACCCTATTACTATAAATACCGGAAGGCTGATGTTTCTGTGGTTCCTCTAAAGAAACCACAGTGAAATCTGTATCTATCTATTTTCAAGAGAGCAGGAAAAGTAAATGCTCCATCCAGGAAAATATCAAATAGATTATCAAAAATGAACATTTCGAAACGATAGGGCCTAAACAGTGAAATCTCTATGCATCGTTCCCGCATCCATCGTTTTCCTGCTTGTATCATTCATTTTATTCCACCCTAGTCCCATATAACCAATATTAAATTTTCCTGGTTGGATAGTTTTCCTGCTTGGATGGTTTCATTTTCATTTTCCCTTGAAAAACAATGGATAGAGGTTTCACTGTATTGGTCAGATGGTAGTTGGGTGGGACATAATAAATAATGGAAGCAGGAAACCAATGCATCGAGGTTTCACTGTGGAGTGCAACCTCTATCCATTGTTTTTCAAGGGACCAGGAAAATAAAACCATCCACGCAGGAAACCAATCCATCCAGGAAAATTTAACATTGATTATGGGAGTGGGGTAAGAAAACATGAATCATACAAGCAGGAAAACGATGGATCTGAGAATGATGCATAGAGATTTCACTGCATAGGCCCTATCGTTTCGAAATGTTCATTTTTGATAATCTATTTCATAAGTACAGTGAAATCTCTATGCATCGTTCCCAGATCCATCGTTTTCCTGGTTGTATCATTCATTTTTTCCAACCCCACTCCCATATAATCGATGTTAAATTTTCCTGGATGGATCGTTTTCCTGCATGGATGGTTTCATTTTCCTGGTCCCTTGAAAAACGATGGATAGAGGTTTCACTGTAGTTAATTCCTAAATCATCACAACCGATCGACTGTCCCCGATCGTCGTCACACCCAACCTTTGACCCGACCCCGTCGTGTCCAGGTGCTGATGCAGCAGCAGCAGAGCCAGATCGAGGACGCCCTGCGGAAGGCCCAACGGGACGACCTTCAACGGCTGGCCGACGAGGTCAACATCAACGTCGGGGAGCTGGACGCCGTGCTGCAGCCAATCATCGACACGTGCACCAAGGACTCGATATCGGCCGGCAAGAGCTGGATTCTGTTGCACGCTACCAACGATAACGCCAACAGTGTCATAGCGCAGTGCCTGCTGCAGAAGTGAGTCTTACGAATATGTCGTGCTTGAATTTTGAAGATTTTGGATGTTTCGTGAGAAGTGTGATTTTTGAAAATGTATTGAATTTAAAAATATTTATTCATTTTTGGAAAAAGAAGTGAAGGAAAGGGAACTGGAAGAAGTGGTGGGGACACTCCCTGGCCTAATCTAATTGGATATCTGGGTTTGAGAAATATAAGTGAGAGCTATCAATATATCGGAAATTTTCAATTTTTAATGTTTCATGAAATACACCTATATATACAACAATTTGTTGAATCTATTAAAGGACATAACAACCCTGAAACTAGATTTTGATTAATAATAACAATATTTATTTCCCTAATTTCAGAGAAAACTAGAGATCATAACCTCAATTTTAAAAATAAATATTTATTCATGTATCCTCTGACACCTGGCTCTTTTTCTGAGTCATGTCAGCACCGACTGAAAGCGCTATTGCTTAATCATCGGTACTATAAACACTATAAATTAATAGAGTGTGTTTTTTCTTCACAGGGTCGTTCACCCCGGCAGTCCGTTCACGCAGAAGCTTCACATAATATACCTAGTGAACGACGTTCTACACCACTGGTAAGAGACAAGGTCGCTAGAATACTACTACAGTGAAACCTCTATCCATCGTTTTCCAAGGGACCAGGAAAATAAAACCATCCATGCAGGAAAACAATCCATGCAGGAAAATGTAACATTGATTATATATGAGTGGGGTGAGAAAAGATGAATGATACAAGCAGGAAAACGATGGATCCCGGAACGATGCATAGAGGTTTCACTGTATTAGGTCAAGACGAGCGTAAGACCGGCAGTGGTTAACGCGATCGCTTTGTGTGATCCGGGAGGCGAGGGGAATTTCTGACCTGGTTAGATCCCCGCTACCATCCATCTTTACATGGGTTTTTGTGGTTTCCCCTCTGTAGTCTGGACTAATGCAAGGATGGTTCCTATTTTATAGGCCACGACCGCTTCCTTCACACTATCCCTCCCATTACCTAAGAAACCATCATCCCATCATCTCATTAATCATTCATCCAATGCCAATAGATCTTAGTTATCATTACAGTGCATCGTTCAACCCAATATAATGAGCGTAAGTGACAGTAATTTCTTACGTCAGATGATAATAAACGGCGCAAATTAGAGCTTACCAAACTATCAAAGCAATCAAATCTTAACCAGCAATAAACGGTGGAAACTTATAGAATGTTCAAAAAGAAATGGGTCTCATCGAAACTGTTAACTCACCAATATAAAATTAAACTTACCTTAGGTGAGATACAACTTGCTATTGTATCATGTTGCCGTTCCATAGAAATATTGCAAACAATACCGAAATGGATGAAAATGTATCGAAATTTTCAATCGATATCTATTGTAATGGAATTATAATTAGGCCTACGATTAAGAAACAACGGTGTCAAGCAAGTGAACGTAGTAGCGAGGTGTGTGGGACGTTCACTGCTCTGCGTCCTTCATCTGATCGAATGGCTATTTTAGTTATTTACACATTTTTTATCAATATCGATTATTAGGATCAAATACTGAATATTCCAAAACTAATTTTTCATGTAGGCCTAGGCCTATATACGTGCACATTATTAGTCTTTTGAAATTCCAACACTAGGCTCTAGTTTGGAAGTCAAAACAAGAACAATGTATCCAACAAATACATACTTTTTCGGTTTTGATACCATTATTTATAATATTTTCATACTCTTTGGAAAATCTATAAATTCTATGTTTTGTCAAATTTTACAAATGACAATGTTATCATTCTATAATTTTATTGATTAAAAATAATGTTCAGTATATAGGTATATATCTCAAAACCCAGAAAACCAATTGGATTGGGCCAGGGGGGTGTTTCCACCACTTCTTCTAGGGCAGTCTTATCAGTCGGTTCCTGCCAGTTCCGACTTCTTCTTCCTCTTCTTCACTACTACTATCCTCTCCTTCGTCTTTTCTTCCTACGTGTTCAATAAAAAAAAATCTTGCCATCAATAAACAACTGGATATCAGCTTTAGTGGGCCATCTAGATCCATACAACACGTGATATTTTACATATATATACGCTGATTTGTGATAACCAAGCCCAGTTATTAAACAGCCCACGTGATTGGTGGAAACGAGACGTCAGTGGGCGGGGCTATCATTGTATTGCTCCGACTGTTTCAGCGCTCGCAAGGGAACTGACGACCTGAAGCACGCGCTCGAGGGCGTCGTCGTTCCGATGTTCTGCAACACCGCTATAGGAATCGCTGACGACCAACATGCCAAGCTGAACAAGGTACCTTGTCGATGACACTCGACAGCTTTTGTGTCTGTGAATTGTGTTGAGTGTGTGTTGAGTTAAAGGATGTCACAACCCTGAAACTAGATTTTAATGAATAATCACAATATTTAGTTGAAAATAAAGAAGATTAATATAGGCCTACCGTGAAGATATGTTGAAAAAGCGTACTGTTGAACTAGCACGGTATTTGTCAAAAAATTAAAAATTAAAAACTAAAAAACGACAATATTTTGACAACATACTCGGTTGTCTTCCTCAGGTCAACTGAACAGGTCAGTTGACCTGAGGAAGACAACCGAGTATGTTGTCGAAATATTGTCGTTTTTTAGTTTTTAATTTTTAATTTTTTGACAAATACCGTGCTAGTTCAACAGTACGCTTTTTTAACACAATATTTAGTTTTCTAATTTAAGAGAAAACTAAAAATCATCACCTCAGTTTCAGAAACGTCAATTAAATTTTTTTGTCCTCCTGAAAAACTTGAGAGTAAGAACGAATTCTTGTGTGCGTGCAACATAACTAATGATTATTTATCAGAAGTTGACAATAGAGCAAATGAATAAAATTGAGAAAGATGAACCCAAAAATATTTTCTAGTATCAGAAGAAGAAAACAATATAATAATTCTGGAAGAAAAGTATGTGCCAATGAAAAACAAATACCCCGCCATACCGCAATACCAGTATATGCAGCGCATTGGTTAACCCGCTCGCTTCATGTGATCCGGGAGGCGAGGGGAATTCCGAACCCAGTTCGATCCCCGCCGCCGACCATCTTTACAGGGGTTTTTCATGGTTTCCCTCTGTAGTCTAGGCTATGCCGGGATGGTTCCTACAATAAGTCGGCCATGACCGCTTCCTTCCCACTATCCTTCCCATTACCCAAGAATCTTCATCTCGTCATCCCATCATCTCATTAATCATCCATCCGAAGCCATTAGATCTCAGTTATCATAACAGTGCGTCGTTAAAACCCAATATAAAAAAAAAAATTAAATTAAATGTTTTCTGTTTGTCAAACCAGTTGTTGAACCTGTGGGAGTCGAAGAACAACTACTTCGACGCGACGATCATAGCGCGCATGAAGAACCCGACGGGCTCGTGGTCGGAGTACCAGGCGGGCCTGATCGGCGTTCACGCGTCGTCGATAACGCCCGTCACCGCCGCCACCAAGATCACGTTCGAGGGCTACCAGTCCCAGCACCAGGCGTTCATACAGCACGCCCTGCAACAGATACAGGCAAGTCGGACGGTGAACGGTTTCTATTCGCGTCGGAATCGTGATATAACTTGAACTGAAATCTATCTAGTTATAATAATATGTAGACAGCTTTTTCCAAATATCCCTTCACTTATCATCTTTTCGTGGTTACGTTACCCCCAAATAAATTGACTATTGGCAGGGTCGATAACCGAACAATCATCAAACAAAGAAAGAAACAACCGGCACATGCAGCGTAGTGGTTAACGCACTTAGCACTCGCTTCATGTAACCCGGGAGGCGAGGGATTTTTGGACCTGGTTCGATCCCTGCCTAGTCTAAGATAATGCCAGGATGGTTCCCAAAATATTGGCCACGACCGCTTCCTCCATAATATCCTTCCCATTACCCAAGAAACCTTCATCTCATCATCCCATTATCTCATTAATCATCCATCCAAAACCATTAGATCTGCACTATCATAACAGTGCGTCGTTAAAACTGGGGGGGGAAATCTATCTTGAACGAACATACACGCAAAAGGGCAGTTACAAAACAACAAAGTCCTAATCTAGTCCAATTTCTAAACATTTAATTCACTTGCAGACTCTCGAGCAGCAGAAAACAGCGCTCGAGCAACAACTCCTCCAACAACAACAACAACAACAGCAGCAACAACAACAAGCCGCGGTCGCGTCTGTGACCATCCCCTCGGTGCTCCCCCCGCCCCTCGACTCCCTCCCCCCGCAGCTGTCGATGGCGCACGTCAACACGCCGCCCTCGCAGCCGCCGCAGATGATGCCCGACATCCCGCCGCCCGAGCTGAACCTCAACTTCAGCCAGCCGCCGCCCGGGTACGGCATGCCCAGTTTCCCGCCCGGCGGTAAGTCGTTCAATCGTCTACTTTTAAGTCGAGTCGATTCAGCGAGATATCAGTTTGCCTGGTCGACTCTGTCAGTGTGTGTAAATCTCTTGAAATGTTGTACACATATTAGTGTTGTAAAGCTGGCCTTCCATGAACGCGGTATTCGCTAAGCACTTTTTTTTAGCTCGGATACCGTGCCGCCATGCGCCGCTCTCGTCAATGGTTGGTTGTTTTTCAACATGGCGGCTAAAAAAAAGGCTCAGCAAATTCACTAAGCCAATACCGCGTTCATGGAAGGCCTACTCAACTGCTAACATTAGGTAGGCCTACAAGTAAATAACTTCACTGTAATGGATAATAATAATCGTTTTATACCCTCAGTACTTCAAAAGTTGCTACTTGATGGTGCATTCTGTTTCAAATGAGTTTAATATTCGTCGTTATTTGTTTGCCAGTTTGAAAATTGCTATTGCCAAACTTGAATATTATCTGAAGATTATATTTTCTAGAAGGCATTTCAATTGTTAGGTTAGGTCTTTATCAAGGTCTAGAGACTATGGTTCTACTCCATAGCTGAAATTAGGTATATCAATTCTATCATTTGTAACAGGAGAAAAAGGAGTATTCGATCCTCTATATCATTGTCTTGTTTGTTTCTTCATTGTCTACATTCTCGTTAAAAGTAACTCCAATAAATATAATAATTGTGTGTTTGCCTCCAGTCGGTCTCGGACTGCCCGACCTCAGCAAGCCGCCCCCCGGCTTCAACCTCCCGCCCCCCGTCCACCCCCACGACCTGATGATGGACGAACTGATGCCGTCCGTGCCCTACTTCGAGCTGCCTGCCGGGCTCATGGTGCCGCTCATCAAGGTAAGCTGCTGGTCTACTAGACCGAAAGTACGCTCCTAACAGAGGATGCAAAACCGTCGTTCAATACGCAACGTGCACGCAATGTGGATTCAGTTTATCAAACGTATTTTATCTTCAACAGATTCGGTAATATACTGCAACCAGAAGAGTATTGAAAAAATATCTATAGGTTTGAAATGGCATTGGAAATACCTAAACATTAGAAACCGTTGATTCAATTAGAATATAAATCATTGATTCAATTTCCATTCCACTTTGTTAATAATGAAATGGAATGAATAATAATGAAATGAAACAGTAATTCCGACTAACATCGTCAATATTAAGGCTGGCTAATATCTAACGACCGGGCCTGTGTTGAAGCCGATCATTGTCATGCGATCAGGTCCATATTAAGGCGTAATATCGGCGCAAAATGACCTAGATGTCGACCTGCCGTAAGCCCCAAATATTCCTTTATTCATTATGACCCCAGAAGGCCTCACCTTGAGATGCCAAGTTTTCAAATTTTCTGTTGTTTTTTTCATTATATTGATGTTGAATGCTTGTTCCAGCTTGAAGATTCGAGCTACAAGCCTCTGGACCCTGACAGCATCCGTCTGCCGCCGCCCGCGCCACCCAGCGACAGGCTGCTGGCGGGCGTCGAGGCGTTCTACGCGCCACCTTGCCACGACAGGCCCAGAGACAGGTAACACCGCCGTCCGATCCACGATGGTTCTTATAATCCTCGTTCTATAATTCTTATAAATACGACGGTAATTTTAATCTGACACTTGACAGTTGACTGCTGGTTAGAGCTACTCCTTGGATGGTAATTCCTGCAAATAAATAACTTTGGTCAAGTTTGAAATAATGTATTCAATTAATTATTCTTCAAGGTATAAAGCTTCTTATTTTAATTATATTTGCATTGTAGATACCATAGGCCTACAGTGAAACCTCCATGCATCGTTTCTGTAGGCCTATCGATTGTTTTCCTGCCTCTATCGTTTATTTTGTCAGGAAGTATCAACTTTATAATGATAGTTTGAACGTTGGAGGATAAAAAATAAATTACCAAGTCTATAACCTTTCTTAAAAGCTTTTATATAATATTTGAGAAACAAACAAAAAAAATAGAAGTGGCAGTATTCGAACACAGTCTCCACCTCATTAAGAGCATACGCCTTAACCACTAGGCCTTGAAGTGGTACTGGAAACATGCGGGTTAAATGTACTCTACTTTCTACGGGGAGTGGAGAGTTCGGATATGATCGGGAGCTCACGTGACTGGACTTCGAGTCTGTACTAGAACCGCCCCTACCGTTATCCTTGTGACAACAGTATGCTATGCGATTTCCTCATTAAAATGCAAGTTTGTAAAAACTTGAGTAATTTCATGAACATTTGAGACGATGTGTAAACATATGCTCGAATATCACAAAAATTTCACGTTTATATCTTGAATACATGAATAAAAATAACCGCCATGATGCTAACCGTTGTCGTCTGGTCACGCAGCGAGGGCTGGGAGAAGCTCGGCCTTTACGAGTACTACCGAGCGAAGAACGCGGCTCGCAAGAAGAAGGAGGACGACATCGTAGCCGGCGTCCGAGAGAGGTCGAGGTCGCCGTCACCGATCGTGCGACTGAGGTCACGCAGCAGGTCGCCGGTCAAACGGAGATACCGCAGGTGAACTACGTTTAACTAGATGTCATTGTCGGACAATTCTTTTCTCCAATTGGTCGAATATCGGCAATATTGCTCAAAAGTAGAGCCTGTTCCTTCTCTGTGCAATTATTAGACGATCTTTAGCGAGGATTCAATTTGACATACTGAAAAAAATTGGTGTTCGTTTTTATGTTTTTTTTTGTTTTTTTTATGTTTTTTTGTCGGTTCGCCACAGGTCAAACGGCTACAGCTATCAACTTCAAACTTTTTTTCAATATGGTTCCTCATCTAACTTAGATCTGTATAGATTTGTGGCATTATTGGGGGGTAACTTTTTTTTTCATGAATTTTAGAAATTTCAAAAATACCCATTAGAATAACATGGCAGAAAAAAAAGAATTTTTTTTCCCAAAAAAATGAAATTTTGCGTGAAGTTGAATTAGATTTTGATACACATTTCTAAAAAATTTCAGCTTGATCGAGTCAGCCATTTTGAAGAAAAAAACCTAAAATGTTCTAAATTGGTACCACTCGAAGCAGTTCTTAAACATTACTACCCATACTATTACTATCCGCTCGTCTAACAACGCATATGGGGTTTTCCTAGTTACTTACAATATCAATATTGCAGCCAACATGTGAAGGGGATATAGGAATTGTGTGTATCTTACTTGGCTGCAATAACTGCCTCAATTGCTAGCAATTTCTTGAAATGTCTAAGGGGTGTTTTACACTGAATTTAGCCCCCTTTTCTCAGTCAGCATTCGCACTGCGGTAGGAACTAAAGTCAGGTCGGGCATGGGGGTCACGAGTTTTTGTAAACGTCCTTTCACCTATTATGGTTTCATCATCACCCGCACATTCGTACCCCCATATAACCTAGATGTTGGTTGGGTAGTTAGGCAACATTGAAATAAAATGAAATTATAAACATTGAATTTATTTCGTTCCAGTCTCAGCCGAAGCCGCAGTCGTTCCAAGTCGAACCCTCGTTCTCGTTCCCGGTCGCGATCGCGTTCCCGCTCCCCCTCCTCTCGTCACAACAACAACAACCGTTCCAACAACAACAACAACAGCAGTACCGGCCGGAGGTCGCCGGCTAGGAGGTCCACCTCTTCATCGAAACAATACAAGCCACGATCGAGGTAAGCTGCTGCTAATCGGTAGACCCTCGAAAGGCTCTTTCTAGACGTTTAGGCCTACTGGCTGTACGATGTTTTCCTTACAATTTTAGTTTTTGATTTTGTCATTATTTTATTCTTGCCTTTGTTGTACAGAGCGTAAATATATTACATTTTTTTTTTCAATTCAATTGTCTTTATTTTCCGGAAAAAATGGCGATATTCAAATATTAGCATTGCTAAATTATGCTGCTCTTCCATATAACCAGCTGATACTATTTTAATTTATAACTAAGAATAAGAACTAAATGATATAATGGATACAGACAAGATGGTATGAATGAATATTATGATAAAACAGTATGAAATACGATGTATAATTAGAACTGAGGGCTATCCTTCTGATCCAATCTTTGTATATGGTATAGTCTTTTCACTGCAGCTTTGAATGCATTTTGGCTTAATGTCTTGTACTGTTCAGGAACTGCGTTGTATAGCATAGTGGCATTGTATTTGAAGGAAGACTTAAATTTGGTTGTTTTGTACGTTGTAATACTGAGGTGATTGTTGTTTCTGGTAAGTCTTGAATGAATTTCACCCCGTCGCACTAATTTCGTTCTCAGATAAGATGGTATATTAGTGTTTAGTATTTTGTGGGTGGTATTAATTATGTGAAGCTGTCTCCTTTCTTTCATTTTGAGCCAACCTGCTTTTCTGATTGCTGGGGTGACGTGGTCTCTCTGTTTAATGTGGCTGTATGAGTATCTAATACAAGCATTCTGATTTTTTTTTTTTTTTTACATAGGCCTAAATACAAACAATTACATAAATACATTACATACATTACATGAAAACAAACAATAATATGACCGCGCTATTGATGTCACGTGGAAAAAAACACAAGAAGTAGCCTATGTACAAGAAGCATGTTGGGAAAAGAGTCCCTGCATATGGGCTGAATTTTTAAGCTAACAATTTCATTCAAGAAGGCAGTTGAAGAGTTCATATTATACTGATGAATTATTAATATGAAGGCCCCATTTGGGAAACAAATATGTGTAATGAAATGAAATAGCCGATATGGACAAAAGGCAAATACTTCTTTCGAAACCGTTGGAGTCATGAAGATGCAACGAGATTATGTGCGTACCGAATATCACACGTTTTGTCTGCCGACCTTCCTCTCATCGCGGATACAAACACCGGTACACTTTATCGGTCTCGGCCGCATCTCTCATAATACGTTTCTTTGTTCTGCAGGTCTCGTTCAAGGTCGAGGTCACGTTCGAGGTCGCGATCACGGAGTCCGCACCGTGGAGCGCAGCAGCGCAGTCCGGAGCGAAGCCCGACGCCTCCTTCCTTCCTGTGAGTCGTGTTGTTTATCACTTGTGGTTCTGCAGAATTCGACAGACGTGGACAGTTTTGAAAATATGTGCAGGCCCAATTTTGAACCCATTTGAACCACGTTTGTTTTGCAAATTGGTTCATTGTATTTTTTAGAATATATTGCAACACCCATTTCTGACATGTCTATGCCATGATGCCATGGTCGACCATCCTTACACGGGTTTCCGTGGTTTCCCTCTGTTGTTCAGGTCAATACTGGGATGGTTCCTTAACAACAGGCTATGACCAACTCCTTCCCACCATTCAAAAACGCCTAGGCCTATTAAAATACCGCTAAATTAAAATCTGATCTTCCCATCATCTTATATATTATGCCTAATTAGTCATCAGTGCAGTGCGTCATTAAACCCAATATAAATGTTTTAAAAAAATACAGTGCATTTATAAATGTTTGTTTTCCGCAGAGGTTCTACGTACTCGAAAGGTGACGGCCAACAGTCGCTGAGTGAGAGCAACAAGGGCCACCAGATGTTGCGCAAGATGGGGTGGGCGGGAGCGGGGCTGGGGGCCAAGGAGCAGGGCATCGAGGCGCCCATATCCGGCGGGGAGGTGAGGAACGTCCACTCCGGAACTACGGAATTCTTGGTTTTCTACTTGAAATTTGCTTGTAACACGAATCACTGTTGCTGCTCTTGGTAGCTCAGTCAGCTGAGGCAGCGCTTCAGAATCTGAAGTGACCGTTGGGCCTGGGTTCGAGTCCCGCATACGACTAGGGTTTTTGTGAGCATTCTTTCACTCATCATCACTTCATGCTTTCATAATCACCCACTCGTTCTTACCCCCATATAAACTAGCCGTCGGTGGGAGCGCTGAGGAATAAATTATTTGTGTCTGTTTGTCAGGTGCGCGATCGAACGGACATGTACAAAGGCGTCGGCATCAACCTCCACGACCCCTACGAGAGTTTCCGCAAGAGCAAAGGTCAGGCGTTCATCAATCGGATGAAGGCCCGAGCTGAGGAGAGAATATAAACGACGCCATGTTTGTTCTACTCGTGAACGTTGACTCGCCGCTATCCCGAAACCACAAGTTCGGAACTGCTATCGTATCTGTGAAATGTGGTGTTTTTCGCGGTTCGGACTGTTTTGCGTGGACATTGTCGTTCTACTCGGATATGCGTCGGTTCGTCGAAGTCGGGTTCTGCGGAAACGCTATGGGATAGAAAACCGGTACCGTTCGAGTGAGTTTTGTAGATATTGCTACAGTTTGACTCGTACGGCAAATTGCTTGGCCTCGGAAACGCAGATTAGAAATAACAATTCAGCTGATCCATAAAAATATTGCTCGGCATATGGCATATGTGTGTTTTCATATTTTTAACCAGCTTTCGATGATATTATATCGGATGTTTCGAGATCCCTGAATGAAATGGAGAGTTTATCGTCGTTCAACGTCAAAGTGTATGTGAGTCGATTTAGCGAAATATCAGGTTTTTGGCGAACCCTTCGAACTCTATGAGATGTCAAAATTCTAACGCTTTTGAAACACATATCGTTTTAATACCTTCGAGATGGTGTACGTAAGAACTATTACGTAATTATTATTATATATTTTCACGTGTATACAACTAAAAACATGATTTTTTAGACATGTACAGTGTAATCTCTATCCATCATTTTTCAAGGGATCAAAAAAATAAACCATCCATGCAGGAAAACAATCCATCCAGGAATATTCAATATTGATTATATGGGAGTGGGGTGAGAAAAAATGGAAGATACAAGCAGGAAAATGATGGATTTGGGAACAAAGCATAGAGGTTTCACTGTAGTTTCCATTAATGAGGGTTTATTATAGAAAGTAGGCTGGGGAAAATGAATGATAGAAGCAGGGCAATGATGGATCCAGAAAGGATGCATCAAGGATTTGTTTCAACTCGATCTCTGTTTCTGTCACATTAAAATTTTGATATCTCATGTTGTTCCAAAGTTATTACCAAACAAAACGCTGAATCAGACTGACAGGCTCTCTAGGCAACACTCGTCGGAAACTATAAACTCGGAAGGTAAAGTACAATATACTTGTATCCACAAAAGAAGGTTATCTATCGATTAAATAATGTGAAAATTTTGTCAGTTACGTAATCACGCTGCAAATGTGAAGATTTAACGCTTCGAGAAAAACCGTACTTCGTAAACATCGCTTTGAAAAATCATAATAACGTAAAAATGTCACCGCTTGGCAAATATAACAGTTCTATTCATGTTTGTTATGTTGTTGGACAACTTTCTTCTTTCGTGGATCCAAGTATATTAGTTGCTCGTAATACGTAAACCATTATCCGTAATCTCGCGACTTGAATCGTAGAAATCAAATTTGAAAGAAACTATGCGGGAATTACTTCAGCCCAAATACAATAGGCCTACAGTAAATCCTCGCTAATCCAAACTCAGTTTTAAATCTATGAATTGGATCAAAGGGAAAGGGAGAACAGCAGATTACCAAGGTTCACAAGTAGATAGGCCTACTTGTGGTGGTGCAGCCATTGATAGAACACAGAGATGAAAAACACACAAGATTCGAGACGTTTTGTCTGTTGCCTTGGTCACAGTAGAGTAGGTAATGAAGATGGAGGTGTGGGAGGGAACTGAAAATAATAAGTTGAATTGGGATGGGGGGAGGGAAAAAGCTAGTGCAGTGTCAAATTAACACGTTGAAAATGGTTTTATGGAGAGGGGAGGGGGGAGATGAATGGCTAGCAGTGGATAGGGCGAAAAAGCTTGCAAAGTGAAATTTGACGTATTTCGAACTTTAGTCGGTCCCCGGCTAAAGGTACAGTGAAACCTCTATGCATCGTTCCCGGATCCATCATTATCCTGGTTGTATCATTCATTTTTCCTAACCCCACTCCCATACAATCAATGTTGAATTTTCCTGGATGGATCGTTTTCCTGCATAGATGGTTTTATTTTCCTGGTCCCTTGAAAAACGATTGATAGAGGTTTCACTGTATAGGTATTTCAATGTTGATTAATATGGTTAATCCGAATTCTAGCTAAGCCGTAATTCGAACTTTCGATTGCTTCAACATTGTTTTCAGATTGGATAATTCGAAATAGTTCCTTGATATGTCATTATGCTCTCTATATGACGCGTAATTATAGGCCTAAGCACGTTGAGTTGTTCGCTGCTTTGTTTGTTGATCTGTCCGAATGTGGTCTGACCTTGAAAAGTACAAGACCATATAGTATAGAGCTCGTAGCAATCGTTGGTCAGACAATCGGCAAGGCCGAGCGCCAGTAGAAAGCCATGTGACGTTCACTCATCGGCAGTGAACGAGTACACATGATTTGTGATTCATCGAGCCCGATCGAGTTCATGTACTAACTCGCCAGTAGGGCGCGCGCGATCGAGCCCCTATCAACGGTTTCTCTTACAAATTTTCGGCCGGTGCGTAGGTTTTTCTCGTGCGCAATAAATTTATTAAATTTTAATTGGAAAGAGTGATGATTTCGAGGATAAGGATATTTTTGGTTAATTCAAATTTTTATAAATCGAAATAACCAAAATAACCTCGTCGTTGACACCCCTCGAAACCTCAATATTCATTCATTCGAAATAATTTTTCTTGGGTCCCTTTCATTTTGGATTAACGAGGGTTTACTGTACCGGTACTTTGCTTTTTCAATTTATCTGCTAACGTTCAATTCTTCATAGGTCTTGGCGTATTGTTCTAGATATCAGGACCCCTAGAGCAACTACCCTATAACTGAGGGAAGGGTGGTGATGAGGGACAGTGGTTATCACACAGTCAACTTTGATATTATTATAGAGTTTGAATTAAAAGCGTTTTCAATTGTTCAAGTTTTGTAGGTCGTAGGTGTGCCAAAAATAGTTTTGCCAGAACACTGAAGCCACGAAAGCTGTTCGGAAAGTACGATACTGTAATCTGTAAAGGAGGTTGTTACAAAAAATTAGGGTTGCCGTTCGATGGAAATTTATATGTATATATTGAAATTTAGATTTTCTATCGATACGGAGAATATCAATTTGAAAAATATTCAATTCTGATTAGGAAAGAGAATGGTGGCAAATAAATGAACATGGTTTGCTGTGTAGGAACGGTCACTGCTCTGTCTTGAATCCGCAAGGCTTACGTTTCTCGCACACAATAAGAATTTCCCGAACGCAGCGTATTGTTTTAGTTGTTGACAATTTTTTGTAATTGTCTTGATCATTTTTTTATTTTGAATTTATCAAGTATTGAATAATTTAATTTTATATCGAATCAGACTCCTAAAATATCGAATCTGTCAAAAATATGGAAATCTGACGTAAACCTACAAAAACCTAATAATTTAACTTTTTCGACTTGTACAACTTCTTAAGGAATATTGGCTTAGGATGGCAGATCATAATGCTCTGCCACAGCAGCATTTTGTTTATACTTTTTCACGTAATTTTATTGTTTTAACTTCGCTTAAGATTGAGATTTTGTACTGTACAGTAGTGTAAGTGAGATGATTTTGTGCGAGTAGTGCAAGTGAAAACTACCGGTAGATGGGTCTACAGTTGGCTTCTGCGAGCATAGTTCTATGTAGACAGCGCCAGTGGGCCATTGCCCTAGCAAAGCCACCTAGATCAACTCCGCAGTCTTCGCCTAACTGACTCGGCCTTCCGTCATGCTACTGAACCCTGCGTAGTCGATCCAGGTGGCTTCGGTATTATCGTTTAGCTCTCGCCTGTACTGAATTTTCTTTTCGTCGTGTCGAGAAATGTTTTACGAGGTTGATGTAATGTTCGCTTCCAACGAATCGAATCAATAGATTTTCTGTTTTATAAGTCAGTTTTATAAATTGTAAAACCATGCCTGATTGAAAGAGTGAGGTGTAAATGTAGAAGTGTACTTGATCAATTAACGTAATTTATCTATAAGCCTCTGTGTGCTACTTGTATGTAAATATTGTAATAATTCAAGTAGTTTGAGTTACATTTAATTGATAGTAATTAGTTTGTAAAATATTTGAATACATGGTTGAAATAAAAATATGAATGGAGCAAAAATAATGTGTGTGTTTCACTGAATAAATTTTCACATCTACGTATTTCATTTTCATTGATAAGCTTTTACATTTCATGTTCATCATGAAGAGCTAATTATAAACCCACATCCATCATTTTTCAATGGACCAAGAAAAAACAAACATCCATACGGTAAAACTAAGGCATTGCATTAGAAATGGACGTCAGGTTTGGGTGTGGGTTCGAGTCCCGCATAAGTCAATATTTTTTCGATAAGAGAAATCAAAGTCTTCGCTACGGTCATCTAATTATATACTGGTACATGAATTGGGTGAAAGGGGAAGAGAAAACAACAGCTTACCTAGGTTCGTGAGTAGATAGGACTACTTAAGGTGGTGGACAGTCGTTGATAGAACACAGATGATGCATGAACCTAGGTAAACTTCTGTCCTCTTTCCCTTTCACCCAAATCATATATCAAGCCTCAGGCTATTTTCACATACATACCAAGCCATATACCGGTATAGGTTTATTATTATAATATAACTAGCCGTAGCCCCGCGTTTAAAACGCGGGGTCTCTGTCTCTGTTGTTACTATACTTCCCACTACTATTGTTATAACTGTCGCACTGCATATACCTTGAACGCACTAACCCAACTACGCGTAAATTCCTTTGCACCTTCCGTTCTCTACGTGTTTATTTTCAAGCGGAGTGTGAAGTGATTTACGCACTACAACGTGTCAATGATCACACTCATCACGATCACAATGATCATGGCGGTGCGCCTCCCTCCCTTCTCCGCCCGTCATCCATGCCTCCCTCACCTCCCCACCTCCCTGCCCCGCAGTCACTACAAGACAGACAGACACGCTTAGCCTTTTATATAGATAATTTATATTTTGCATTATTAGTCGCTCTATAATTGATAAAAAAAAATTACACCCTCATCATTATTCCCTGCCCTCAATTCCACGTATTCATTCATCCGTCCATTCATTCATAAGTATCAACTCAGTTGATGCCGGTTTTGTAATTATAACAACCGCTTGATTACATTGAACGAACAAACATTTGTACATGACACTAGCGCAATCAGATGTACAGGTGTTAAAAGAGCCTCGAAATACCAGCTAAACAAATACAGCAATAATATTGACTGAATGTACTAGTATCTAGGAAAGAATAGGGTTGCCTACCAACATAATGAACACAAATAGCACTGTTATATTTGTATAAGTGTTGTATTTTGAGGATAATGAATTTTTCTGGTTGAGATTTACAATTAGAAACACAGATAAATCTTTCAAATGCATAATAGTTTTGAGCTGAATTGAGTTTCTACACAAATTACCACATAATTTTTCAAATTATGTAGTTGGTAGACAATTTTCCTACGTGGATACAAATAGAATGTGTTACTTGTACAAGTGTTTTTTTAAACAAATAGAACATACATTTTTTAGGGTATAAAAGGTCTCATTTTTCAATTAGAGTATAGTAGCCCTACTGTTCACCGGTATCTACTAGCTGTCAACTGGTATCATCATGATTGCTCCTTCGCTTACTCTTCTTCTAGTTTTCGTCACTGGAGGACTTGCTTTCTCATTTCCTTGGTTCTCTGGTAAGTAAGAAATTAACTTGGATTTTTTTGAATGTATTAGAAGTTTAAAAAGTGTTATACAACTAGAGAAATGTACATAGGTTGTTCATTTGAGCGAGATATTTGAAGAAAATGTAATAGAAATAAACGTACCATGTTTTTGAAATTTTCCCGATTTTCATCAAACTTGTCAATCATGTTAGTCATTGCTGTCTTTACAATTCTTTTTTCTTTATAGATATAATGTCTACTCCTTCATTGACACGTTATTCTTATAGATGAAATTTACCTGGTAATTGTTACGGAGCACCACAAGGGCAATCGCACCAACCCAATTTGAATTATTTTGAATATCAAACAATTAGCTTCGACAACAGGACAGGGGAATTTAATTTAATAAAACCGTTCATTTTCCAGCACCAACCCCTTTATGGAATGATTTCCGCGTGAGGTTTTCTCCGTTGGGCTTGTTTGGCGGCTATGAGCCGATGCCGCGTACGGCCGCGGACGCTCGTGCCAAGGGCTACGTGATGCCGCCCGAAGAGAAACTCACCGACATCGAGATCCTCTGCCCGAAGGGCGATCCGGCCGTTTGCATCATCTTCGACAACAAAGGCAACGTTGCAGGCATGGAGATGGGGGTGAGTATTCGTGGATATTTGGTGTTTATAAGACTAGGCAAACGTAGCATATGCATTGTAAGATGAGTGAGATATCTATTATAAAGTATAATCAAACACTTGATATACCTTGACTCATATCAAATATATTTCATTCGTCAACTTGGGAAGACGTTGAAATAAGAAGGACATGGACTTCCCTGAGGTGTATTATTAGGTTATCTCAGGAGAACTTATTTGGAGATGTTTCAAAGTATACTGAAAGAGCAGGTCATTTGAATAGAGAAGACCACTTATTCAACACCGACGTTGTTTTGTTTTCCTTTCTCGGTAGAGCAGTCCGTAGCTGGAGCAATCTTCCTATCCAGCTATTGATGCATTTCCCAGACAGAAGCAAAAAGAATTTTTTTTAAAACAGTATTTGAATCACATACTATGTCCAACCACCACAGGGCTACATTTACAGTAATGTAAATAATAATAATTTTGCTCTAAAGTTGAAAATAAAATTCTCATTCTTATTCCAACTTAAGAGTCTACTAAGCAATAAATCATTTATTTATTTTTAGTTCAGTCTTATTAGATGACCTACCTACCTCAAGTTAGGCAAGAGGTCAAGATACAACATGTACGTAGGTGATGTTTGAAGTCGTAATGTCAGTGTTTGTTCTGTTAGGTTCGCAAGCCTGATCTGGAGAACAAGGGCTACCCGCTTGACAGGCATCACATGTTCGTGTCCAAGACGAGGTTCGGTTTTGACTTGTACACGACAACTTTGTTCTTTGTGGAACAATGTGAGTATTTTAGTTTAGTTTATTTTCTTTCACCTCTTCGATTTGTACGTTGCACAAATATTGGTTTAGATATAATTACAATTAGATAATGATTAAAAGAATACAAAATTTAAATTGATAATTGTGATAAGATTCTCTTTGTCGTAGTATGTCCGAATGATCCTACCTTTCATCCTTATTCATAATTGAGGAAAAATGATTTTTTATCACTCGATGTAGCCCTAGAAATAAAAAATAAAATATGTAGGTCTAGGCCTCAATTATCTGTATCTTATTTAATTTCAAATGTTCTTGAGATTCATTGTAAGGTACCGTTAATGTGGGCCTTGTAACAGAAGCAATGAAATAATCACTAGCTATGTTGCCCGCACACAAGAATTCGTTCTTATGCGGGCTTTTTATCGTTTCATCGTCTTATTCTCATTCATGGCAGTTTTTCTTTCTTAGATTACCTTATACGTATATTTTACTTCGATTCGTTATTAAATCGTGAAATAACTTGAAATTTCAGCTGTTCTGAAAGCCGGCGGACGAACCAGTATGACAGCTAACGGAACCGGCACCGGACTTTGGCTCCAAGACGGACCCGACCGCACCAACATGTTCGAAATACCGCGCTACGAGAAGGACATCGGCAAGACTGCGTACACCAAAGAGAACTGTGTTCCTGGCATGGGTAAGCATAGTGGAAAATTACTTTTTATGCACAACGAACAGTTGTTTAGATTGGTTATTGCTTGTTTACCGACCCCACCAACAGCTTGATTACTTACACCTGAAGCAATGCCTTAGCTGACTGAGCCACTGCATGGAGCAATACCAAGTAAGAAAGCAACAGTTATGGGCATTGGCATGGAGGCGGGGAGAGAGAAACACCCTCCCACCCTCTGTACCACTTGGATTGTAGGATTGTATAATATTCCTTCAATTAAAACATTGCCAATGAGAGAATAGATGTAGGTAATTTCATAGTTTTAAATCCATGTTACCCACAAAATTTAATGTGTTCAGTAGTGAATTAAATTAAACTACATTCATACAAAATCTTAATGCTGGATTTTTGTGTATTCTGGATAGGCCCTACATGGAAGAAAAATATATTTTTGAGGAAGCAAATTAAAATTATACCAAAAATCCTAGTATTGTAATTTGTCTGTGGTTTGCATGATATTTTCATCAAATATACCCTCTGTTATGTTGTGTGCAGGATACCACTACTACTACAACATCACTACGACGATGAACTGCGACGACTTCTTCCCGATCTTCGGACTCTACAAGAATGCCGAGCTCATCGGATTCGGATGGCAGACGTTCGGAAAGGAGACTCCGATCGTCAAGAAAACGTTTGAAAATGTTCCGGCTTTAGCTGTCAAAGTACGTATTTTTATTCATTTAATTTCTTTATTAGTATGAAGTGATTATTACATTTCATTCTACGAGTTTAAATAAACTTGATCAGTAAAATGAATAACATGCTGTGGCAAGTCAATAATCTGAGTTATTTAAGGTACAAACAATAATAATTACAATAACTTATCTTCGAACATAGCTTGAAGATATGTGCAAAGCTGATATTGTTTTTAGATGTGGATCTCAAACACAGGCTCCTAATCATGACGTAATTCCTTAAAATTCTAAATTTAGCTGCATTGGATTAATCTTAGGTCCAGTTTCACTAATATTACATTTTTTGTTGATAAGGCGATAATTAATTAATTAGTTTGTTGAACCTTACCCTTGGTTACCCATGTTCTACTTTAATGTACAATTAGCATAGATTATTCTTTTTCTTAAAATGCAGTCTTATTATATTGTTAGAAAAAAATATATAGTAT
Source organism: Brachyptera putata (assembly GCA_907164805.1). Classification (NCBI taxonomy): domain Eukaryota; kingdom Metazoa; phylum Arthropoda; class Insecta; order Plecoptera; family Taeniopterygidae; genus Brachyptera; species Brachyptera putata. The sequence goes on from OU015474.1 coordinate 5,608,483, forward strand.
TTCTCCATTTTGCCCTATAAAAGTCACGATAACTCAAAAATACAGACTGCATTTCTGATTTTCAAAGTAGAAAAATGTGCGGTAAAGTAAGCTACGGTATGTACGTATAAAAATATAATTTTATTCTAAATAAGAAATTTCAATTCCATTTCATTATATCTCAAATTCAGCCAATATTTTAAAAAATATTTCTCAATGTGCAGGAGTATCCTCTTTAATCTGCTATATTTTAAATTTTCAACTGACTTCTTATCATGTTTTATGTTATGTTCATGTCATGTTCCGATGTTACAGCCGACGATCCCGAACGCGCCCGACTGCTTGGTACAACGTCTCAACCAATACGGAGTCCTCTCTCTTCACGTCTACTTCGTCGACTCACCTTGGGCCATTCTGTGTCCGCTGTTTTAAAGTTGAAACCACACATTCCCAGATGAAAAATGTAATACAAGTTTATTAATAGTTATTAAATATAATTAATATCTATTATTTTATATCTAATAAGTATTATTTATATATGATATTTATTTAATAATTATATTGATATTGATAAAAAATCTTGGGCATTTACGCAATGGTGTGTCGAATCTTATTACCTATACCCACAAAATCCATTTTATTTTATACAGCCTTTGACAATATTTGATGACATTCACAAATTGGTAGATAATAATTATCGGTCAAAGTTCAGTAGTGATCAGGATATTGTTATTGTGAACCGCAGGGCTCAAAATCGTATTCCAGAAAAAAGCTTAGTTTGGGAGATACTGCTAGAGTTGACTATTGGTTGTTTTCTGATGGTCACCAAACTTGTGATCACCCAAACTGCAGCTCAGGACAAGTGCTTATCACTTAAATAGGCTCGAAATATCTATGATCGATACTTATCAGTTAAATAGGCTCTAAACTATGTTAGGTTTGTCTATCTCACTTGTTAACCAGGTAAGCTGTTGGTTTTTCGTTCCATGTTTTTTTTTAAATTTTAAGTAATTTTTGTTTTTGAGTGTATGACGCAAATATATGAATTATTTATGCTTACACTATTATACGATTTCAATTTAGAATATATAACTATTCATACATTTGAATTTCATAAGCATATTTGAAAGAGTAATTTACATATTGACATAGGTCCTACTGATTTTTTAATCAGGATATATTTTATATTTGAATTATAATACAGACAAAATTTAGACCTTCAATTCATTAATGATTTATTATTACATTTACTATACAAATTTATTAAGCTTCTCAAATTTTATTTTCATTAGTGCTGGGACTACCAACGTAGTAGCAGCTCTAACTGACAGTTTAATGTTGTTATTGCAACGGTTACCAATGTTATTTGTTTTCACCAACTCTCAGATAAAAACTAACTGGATTTGGTAATACCGGGTTCTAGTCACAATTTTATTGTATATATACCAATTACCAGTAATTTCACATTTTTGATATGTGAAATATACCTCAATCCTGTATGTTATCTCTGGTGATGACAGTAGGTAAATAAATCCGTACTATTTTATTTATCTCTGTTTTTCTTCTCTTATCTCAACGATTTAGAGGAATCTTCTTGTCTTGAACTTGAACCTGTTGATCATCATCTTATCTCAACTCTTTATTAGCATATTTATACCATTACTTTGAGTACTTATCATAGATAAACGATTAGTTCAATCGCTCACATTAGTGCGTTGTTTTATAGCTGAGGTGTCGAACAGCTGATTTCCATGTAAGTTTTGAATTATTATGATCCAGTTTTATAAATAATAAAATTGTTGAAAAACAATAAACGTATTAACTTGATACAATGAAACCTCATTAGTGTGTGAAGAAAAAACTTGAAAAAAGTTGATCATATAATCGACTCGGTTTATGTTGCATACTTACCCCATAGTACCTACCATTTAATAAATCATCCTTTGGTTCTTTTTTTCTGCCATGTTCTGTCGTCTAGTGATTCTTCAATTGTAAAATTGTATCTAATTATAATTGTACATATTTATATAATGTTCAAATCAAAACGACAGTGAAAATGACTCGACTGAACTAAATTAAACTAAAACAAATGTAACGAATGTTATTCTAGCATGTTCGTGCTACTGTCAATGTTGGTGTTGTTGGCTAACCTGGGTAGTCTGACAGCTGACGGTGGGTACCAACTTATCCAGGAAGTGAAGACCTGGAGTGACGCTTATCAAGTGAGTTGACAACGACAATAAATCGAGAAAGAAAACGCGGCATTTGCGTTGTTAGATGAGCTAGATATATACCCGTATATGAACTGTAATAGAAATCAGCACAACTTGGTTTTGAAATCACTTACCTGATTTTCACCAAACTTGTCAAACATATTCTTCTTTGTTGTCTAGATGACCAGTTTGAAGTTTTTTTTTTTATTTCTTTTAAAACTTATAAACCTATAAACTTATAAACAAGGTTCTTCTGTACTCTCTCTCTCTCTCTCTCTCTCTCTCTCTCTCTCTCTCTCTCTCTTTCCCTCTCTAAACGGAATTTATTCTCTCATGTTTGCAGCACTGCGCTAGCCTCGGAAGTCACTTAGCCACCATCCAATCACAAGCTGACTTTGATTCTCTGAAAGAATTGCTATCGTCCAATAGCGTATCGTCCGTTCACGTTGGTGTGACCGATTTACATTCCGAGGGAAAGTACTACTCGATCAACGGTGAGAAACTAGGAACAAAGAAAAGAAAGAAAGAAAATAAGAACAGGACAGATACATATATATTTATTCCATTAATCAGCATACAAATAAAAAAATATATATATTCATATTAATGACGCATTACAGTTAGGCCTACAGTCATGTTTGTGGTCGACAATTTTACAATTCGATAAGATTCACACTTAGTAACACAACTACAGCTTTCAAAAGCATTGTATTTTCAATGATGCATAGAATTTCTCTACAATTATCAACATTTTTGCAATTTTTGCAATACTTATAGTTTCTTTGTACTCGTTCAGGTGACGTTATCGATGACAGTTGTTTCAACCAATGGGCTATCGGCGCTCCGATCGGAGGAATAGAGAACAACTGCGGCGCTTTCAGCTCGGCAGGACTCACAGATGCAGATTGCCAACTTGAAAAAGCTTTCGTTTGTGCAATAAGGTAACGTCAGTAAATTCATAATAAATATCTTTATTATTAAGACTCTGCCGTTCACATACAATGACTGCCATAATTGACAAAGGATCATTGATGAATGTGCTGCTAAACTTGTGCATGTCGTTACCCGTGGCGGGCATTGTTGTTGTTGTTGTTGCGAGTAATCTAAATTGATGAAAGATTACCCGATCTAACTAACCTAAACTAGTTTATTAAAATCTAAAACTAACATAATTTAATACAAATTATTAATTAACAGTTACACTTTATATCAGTGACCAACAGGGCTGTTTGTGAATAGCCACTTCAGTATTTTTATATTTTATTTAAGATTTTATTGTTGTTAAATGATTTATTTTACTTTAAATTATTCTTTGGGGTGGTAAGATCGCCTCTGTGGTGCCCCGTCCTAACGATCTTGTCTTTCATCCTTTGCCTCAATTGCGGAACAATATTTTGAATCAAGTTTCGATGCTATTAAAAAATAAAAAGGATTTTAATGTGTACCGGTATTGTGTTTTTCAGGGACGATTATGACTTGATCGAGGGTCTCGGCTTATACAAATACCACACGGTGAAAGCTAATTGGGCGACAGCGGTGGAGACTTGTCGAAGCGAAGGATCGCAGCTGTTGGTCGCCAACTCTGCCGCCGAAGTGGCGACACTGCACGACAAGTACAAGTACACGTGGGTGTGGGTCGGAGTTCACCGCGTCTTCGCTGACAACGTGTTTGTCACACTCACAAGTTGGTTGAATTATTTATTGGATGAGATTTAGTACAGACCTCTACGTGACTCTTATGGCACTTTCTCTGATTGTATGTTTTCAACTTTTAACTTAATGCTGTAGAGGTCTTTTTAAATCTTTTTGTGGATGGAGGACTTATCTTATTCGAACTGCATATTTTTGTGGCAAACTTTATGAACCAATTTTGAGACTAATACAAAATTTTTGAATTCCTCATAAAAATAGCCTAAAGAGGAAAAATTGGGAAAAAAATATATCCCAGAAAACGTTTATTTTAAAAATACAGTAATGATACACATGTTTACAAATTTGGTCATCAATTTAATCTGTATTTGAATGAAAAGATCAAACTGAGACGTGAGGTCGAGTGACTAACACATTGAACCGTCATTCAGGAGAACCGGGTTCGATTCCCGTCACGGTCGACCACCCTGCTATTTTTTTTTGTGGTTTCCCTCTGTCATTGAGGTTGATAGCGGGATGGTTCCGTTAACTACAGGCTACGATCGACTCCTTTCCACTATCAAAAAAACACTGTAACACCTTAACCTGTCATCTCATATATCATTTGCCGACGCCAATAGATTGAAGTCATCAGTTCAGTGGGTCGTTAAACCCAATATGAATAAATAAAAATAAATGAAAATATTAAAAATGCATCGTATTAAAGTTTACGTGCGTAACAATATTGAAAAAAATATTTTTGGAAATCACAACTGAATATTTTACAGTAGGCCTATATATTTTTTTAAGAATTTAATTTCACATTAATTCTAATTGGTGGGTACACCCCCTGAGTCAACTAAGTTGGTTATCTGGACTCGAGATAATAGCAATTAGTTCTATTTTGGAAGACTATAATTTTGATGTTTGTAGAGTGAAACCTCTATCCATCGTTTTTCAAGGGACCAGGAAAATAAAACCATCCATGCAGGAAAATGATCCATCTAGGAAAATTTAACACTGATTATGTGGGAGTAGGGTGGGAAAAATGAATGATACAAGCAGGAAAACAATGGATCTGGGAACGATGCTTAGAGGTTTCATTGTATTCGTAATTAATTGTTAGGAGTGACTTTCTAACGCTAGTATCTCATGTCATCAGACCAACCTCTCGAGCTGACAGGATTCTCTCAGTGGCGTCCGAACGACCCGGCCGGCGACAGTGAGACCCTACCGTACGTTGCGCTCCAGAACAAAGACGGACTCTACACCTCATCAGGGGCGCCAACAAGACAGTTCATCTGCAAGCAACTAATACACTAGAACTTCATTCCAAATCAGCGCTGTACAATGTATTATTGAAAATAAAAAACGAAAGAATTTATTTTATTTATTGTGTTTGTTATTATAAAGGTGAGTGTGATGGTTAGTATGTTCTGCTGAAGTTTTTTCTTTGGGAAAATGGCGTATTTTTGTAGATTTTAGTTCCTCTATTGATTTAAGTAAGCGCACCAAATTATTTGTAATGTTGTATTAGTTTTCAACATACTCAAACATACTGTATAGTTTTGAGGTGAATTCAGTTACACTACTTTTGAGAAAAATCATTTCGACATTTTCTAAAAACATCACAAGAATAACCCAGAGAAAATTTGGAATAAATATTTTTTTATAAAATATTCTAATTTTCATGGAATTTATAGACAATCTTCGGAAATTATAATCAATTTGTAGACAATACACTGAATAGAATGTAAAAATTATATTCCCGTCCTATAATAATATGCTTCATTCAGCATACATAATTAATTAATTCTCTTTTATTAGATTATACATTAAAATATATTCTAAAATAAATATAATTTGATTCCTTCCCGCTTTAAAGAAAATGGGTTCCATCTTCGGGTTGGCAACACTGCCGATAGGCCTAATGGCTGTCAGTGAATGTCAGCTGTAGACTACTGTGCAAATTTTCTGCTAGACGTCATTTATCGGTTAATTTATAGTACGTAAGTAATCTTAACAGTCCTGAATAGCTTACTTTAAAGGAAAACATGCAACTGTATACATTGTGTGTCCAATACTGTCTATTGTATTTGAAAGGGAGTGATTTTCAATCTTTATGTCATCAAACATATTGACGTCAATGGTCGGTATGGTCTGACTAGCTAAATGGTCCTACATTGCACATTATGCCATTGTTTATTGTTTATAATAAGTCATATTTGCACAGATTGGTACAAAGACTGATTGTTCCAATAGGTTTCAGGTGAAATAATGAGGTGATTTGTACCAGTCCTAGGCCTACTCACTATGTCGGAGAAAGAAAAGCCACCGAAAGATTTCATCCCTCGCCACGGTTTCTTACACAATGAAGATACTCCACAGTATATTCTGTGCAAACCTAAGCTTATGCCATTGAAATCAGTGACTCTCGAAAAAATGGAGAAAATGCAAAAAGATGCCGAACAAAAGTTGAAGCAACAGCAAACCAACGTTGATACCAGAGGTGACAAGTTATAAAGTTCACAAAGTTTTAGTCCTCGGTTTTGTGGTGTAAATAAGTGAGGTAAATATGTCCCTAGGACCGCTATTGACTGAAGTGGTAGTTACTTTTTGTATTGCCACGTACATTCTTTATAATTATGGAAATTGGATGAAACATCATATCATAGTTACACTCGCTGTTCTCATCGCGTGGTATTTCTCGTTCCTCATTGTCTTCGTTTTACCGCTGGATGTATCTTCGGTGAGTACAATTAATGGATATGTGTATTCATGGTCTCTGCATGCTGTAAGTAGGTTCTCTACTCAGTAGATCCAGGTTTCATTTACGTCTACGAGAACTTATTTTATAAACCTCATAGGTTCAGTCTGTATGCGTAGATTTAAAATAAGGTTGATCACAGGCTGACTTGTGTTATCTATAGATGAATAACTTTTCATTAGGCCAAGACTATTTTCAAAAAGTAAGTTTGCTTGTTTTTAAATGATGTATTTAGCACTCTGGCTTTCCACATTACATTTTGTAATTATTATTGTAGGCAGACACTTGAACTTGCATTATTTCTGTCAAATATAATTATTTGTTATACTTTTAAAAGAATTTAGGTATATTCCCAGTTCTGTTTACAAATATGTAGACATAGTACCCAGTATAAGTTCACTAGCATATTTCACTAAAAAATTGGGTTTACTGTTTGTCCATTCATACCGTCATGTAAAACCTCCAGGCTTATTTGAGTTTTATTTTAAATTCCTTACAAGTATTATAAATAATGATAATTATTATTATTATTATTATTAAATGACAAATAACCTAGCTTTTGATGGAATCGCAATGCAAACAATAATCCTCAATCACACAACAGTTGTTTAAATAGTTATTGATTTCCAGACTGTATTCCGTCAGTGCATCCAAGAAAGCTTGCCTATCAGCGTCACAACTGAAATATCAGTCGAGATAATAAACGGCAGCACGGTCTCTCCGCCCGATGTTCCTGCTGTGAAACTTTGCAAGGAACCGTGGAGCAATGTGCCCGAAGAAGTGTTTCCGCATTTGTGGCGGGTTGTCTATTGGACTTCGCAGTGCCTCACGTGGTATGTAGCCGGGTGTAATTTTATTTTTAGTGTTGGGTTTAACGACATGCTGTAGTAGTGACCTAGTTTTATTGGCATTGATGATTTTTTTAATGAACAAGATGTGAAGATGAGAAGAAAGGTTATTTCATTAAATGTTTTATGACAGTGAGAAGGAAATGGTGGTGGCTTGTATTTTAAGGAATCATCACGTTTTTTACTTTCATAGTACAAACTGCCTATGCTAGAAATTTTTTAAGTACCTACCGTACTTTCAATAATAACTTTTTTTTCGATTTGTTGATTGACTGTATCATATAGATTTTCAGCATTGTGCTAATGATTATTATTAATAACCTTCTTTTGTACGTTCGATGACACCATCTGTAATATTCAGGTACTTATTTATTTTTTCTTCTTGCGTAACTTATTCCAGGCCCGTTCACAAGAGTTCCTCTTTACGCAGGTTTCTTGTTCTATTGATGTATTTAACGTTGATCATATACATTCACAGCTACACCTTCTTATCTCAATTTCATCCTGTTTCCTTATGTATGGTACCGGTATGTAAAATTACGTTTATAAAAAGTAAACAAGAATAAAATTGTTAAAAAACGAAAATGAATGAAATGGTGAGTCATTATCATCGAAATGTATCATTCATCATTCAGCTATCGTCCACAATATTCATTCCTAGCCCCAAAGACCCAACTGTTGATGGAATAATAATGAAGTTATAATTCTAATAAGCTTATCATTTCATTATTAATTTTTATCATTAGGCCTATTACATATAATGTAAACAACACAACATATCCAAATGGAACTGACTAAACTTTCACATCACCAGGTTGGTACTGCCTCTCATGCAGTCCTACATCAAAGCGGGCGACTTCACCGTTCGCGGAAAGCTCCGTTCGGCCCTGATCGACAACGCCATCTACTACGGCTCGTACTTGTTTATCTGCGGTATCCTGTTGGTGTACATCGCGTTGAAGCCGGGACTGGATCTGGATGGACAGAAGCTCAAGGCCATCGCCTCGTCCGCTAGTAACACGTGGGGATTACTGCTGCTGGTGCTGCTGCTAGGTGGGGCTCGTAGGAACTATTGTCTGACACGTACAGTGGAAACTCTTTAATACGTTTTTCAGGGGACCAGACAAAAAACTTGCCAAAGTTGGGAAAGAAACTGTTCAACGTAAATTATAGAGAAAACTAGATATCATCATCTCAATTTCAGAAATTAAAATTCATTTTTCAGTCCTCCAAAGACTATGACTCCATGAGTCATGACGTAGGCATTACCGATTCTGTATAGAAAGGAAAAAATATTGTTGTTAATCGTTAAAATCTAGTTAGGCCTATGGAGCTGTGATGTCCCTTAAGAGTAACAAATCACAATATTCATATTAGATAAGTGTAGCCCTATCATAAATCAAGGTACCACTGGTATAGTTCTCAAAGTATTTTCTCTATCAATATCTGCGTACATTGGAAACAAAATATCGAGTTAGTCTAGTAACTATTAGCAGCTGTTACGCACGAAAGCTATTGTAGTAAAAATGTTATCTAATCAGAGCTAAAATCACAGATATGGAAAACTAACAACTGTTTTGCTACGGCACCTAAGAGCCTGAGCACTGGTACTAACTGATAAACATCGCAATAATTCTTTATGTGGAAACGGTAACTTGAGTACCGGTAACAAAAGAAATATTTCAATCGTGCTTTTGATTGGGAATGAGGCGTACGAAGTCATCCAGTTTATTAACTTATTACCGAGCCTAGCCAAGATTCTATTTGGTGTTGGCCTACTGGATTTTTATAGTTTAGCGAATGGCATAACTGTCGTCAAGTTGTGTGACGTCTGGCATAATGCCAGATAATCTTGACGTCTACCATGCTAAGTGGAAATATTCCACCACAGACAATCATTATGCTTTTGTTAGGTTAACAAATGAAATAACAAAGTTTGTGCATTATTTAAACATGAATGTTTTAATCAGATCAGCTGAACTGAACGTAATGTTTGTGTTGTTGTTATCTTTATCAAAAATCCACAGAAAAAAATAATGGTAGCGTGAATAATAAAGCCCACAAACCCTATTTGGGCCCAACTGTGGCAACAATCAAACAAACAAATCAAACAAATAAATCAAATGAAATAAATCAAACAAAGTTGGTACACAAAATGAAATTATAAAGTAGGCATAATAGTTTGAATAACAGCATTGGTGATTTTTATTTGTATTTATTCAATTTATGTATCCATTCATCAATTACTAGTACACAGAGAGAGAGAGAAAGCAGGAGATTCCGTGAATAATTTTTTAACCCCCCCCCCCCCCCCCCATCTGTCAAAACAGCTTGAGAGTTTCTAGATTTTGAGAGTTAACAAAAACTTGAAAAGATCGTTACTTTTGTATGGTTACACACCACTTGATTAATCGACCTTATTTTATTTATTTATCTATTTCATTTTTCGTCCAAAGGACTCGTACATAGAATATATGGACAGTATGGACAGTCAACAACACTTAATATATAAATAACGAATATCAACAACACAATAAAGACAATACAATATAAAACACAATGCTCATTCTAAGATGTCATACATTTAGAAAATTATCTGAATAGTAATAAAAAGTGAAAACCATAAAATAAATCGCAGATGGTGAAATGTTATTTAGAATTTGGCATCATTGCACCTTGGCACCTTGATTTGTAATGTTGTCACCACTGTTCTGCTAGGCTACGCTCTCGTTGAAGTGCCGCGATCGTTGTGGAACTCCAGCAAGCGGGGCTACCAACTTAACTACAGCTACTTCAAGGCCGCTAAACTCAGCCTGGAGAAATGCGAGGCGGAAGAAACGGTAGACGACGTTCTCGAGGTTGGTAGACGTTTATCGCTCGTATCGTACGTGTAGAGTAACTGACGGTCGCCATTTTGAAATCTTTTTCTCCTGAAGAGTGACGTAATTTCTACCGTGTGTGCATAACGTAACTGCATGTAAAGTGCTGTGTACAATCTAGGTGGCAGAAAACTAGATGGAAAATAATTTTTTCAAGAGTGGAAAAGATAAAGAAAACGCGATGAAATGTGATATTCCCTGACTTTGAGAATATCGACCAACTAATCAATGTCTTCAGATGAGCAAAGCGACAACTCAATTTAACCCGACCAATATTTTTTCTCGTATTTCAAAGGTCAAGCGGAAGCACAAACTTGGTGTACACGTGTCTCATCTAACTAGATAGGTCTACTGTATAGTTTTGAGTAGGCATACAATCGACTAAGAATCGACTAGGAATCAATCATCAAACCATCAGAATTGATTAAGAACCAATTCTTTGTAAAACTTGGAACAAAAAAAAAGTCGTGTGGCATTTATTTCCCGCTATCGACAATGTTTTTACATGAGAAATTGCTGCTGCAAGTCCTTTTGAAGTGTTCTGTACAATTCGACGAGCATCTTTCCGTGTGTGTTGCAATGTCACGTATGTGACTTTATTATTAATTATTAATAATTGATATTATATCGTTATAGTTACGATCGTTTACGTTTCCAGTCGCTGCAAGCGGTATCTCTGTCGATCGGTCCCGGCCACCCTCTACACCGGAACCTGGAGACGATCTTCCAGAAGGTCCCCGCTGAGCTCCGGGACCGGATGGGCAGGAGGCAGCTACCGGACGACACTCCCCTCGATCCGCCCTCTGACAAGGCACTTGCACGCCTACACAAACAGGTAACAATTCACGTGCTTTCTCAAATTACAGTTTCATTTGACAGCCATTTGACAGTGTTGCCATCCTGACAAGACGTATTACAGGCTATCTATTTCAATTACCAACAATTGGACCCATATCTTGGAGCAGGAAAGAATCAAATTATAAGTGGACATTCACACTAAAATGAATACTAAAATGCAGAGGTTTTCTTGGTTTCCCTCTGGAGCCTAGGCAAACGGTTCCTACAATATAGGCCACAAGTGCTTCTTTATTACTTTCTAAAAAACTTCTTCTTATTATCCTCCTACTCATTAATCGTCGTATTATCGTTACGTACTCGTCATGTTATCGTTACGTAATCGTCGTGCTAACATTACGCAATAGTCCTGTTAACGTTGCGCAACCAGCCTTTCATCGTCCTGTTATCGTTACATAATTATCCTATTATCGTCACGTAATTGTTATGCTATCATTACGTAATTGTCCTAACATCATTGCGTAATCATTATGTAAACGTCCTGTTATCATCACTAATTATCCTGTTTGATGATCAACAGGTGATCAAGGCGCTGCAGACGCAGCATCGCACGGAGACGCAGTGGGGTCTGCTGGTGGACCGCATCGTTGACCTTGAAGACGTCGCCCGCAACCAGGTGGGCCACGAGAGACGTTACAAGGCCACGTTCCGACCGCCAAGACTCATGTGGCAACGCTGCTTGTACAATCCCACCGTAGGTGAGTGCTGATTGGCAGGCAAGGAGAGGAGAAAAGTCTGATTTACAAAAGATAAATTAGCAGTCGCCGTCCCGGTGGCTAAGTTAATTATCGCTAGCGGTAGAAACTGAAGTCACCATTGAGCATGGGTTCGAGTCCCGCATAGGCCATGAGTTTTTTTGTAAATGTCCTTTCACCTATCAACACTTCATCGTTTCATTATCACTCACTCATTCGTACACCCGTATAACCTAGCTGTTGGTGGGGTCGTTGAAGCAGCATGAGAAGATTTTTTTTTTGTTGATCATAGTACAACCTATATATTCTTGTGATGGACGATATGAGAGTTGGATGATAGATGATGATACATTGTAGGAGAAGCTAGTGATATAAGTACAGTGAAACCTCTATCCATCGTTTTTCAAGGGACCAGGAAAATAAAACCATCCATGCAGGAAAATGATCCATCCAGGAAAATTTAACATCGATTATATGGGAGGGGGTAATAAAAAATGAATGATACAAGCAGGAAAACGATGGATCCGGGAACGATGCATTACCGATGCACCTCATTACCGGTATTTCTCGTATCACTTGCTTCTCCTACAATGTATCATCATCTGTCATCCATCTCTCATATTATCCATCACAAAAATATATCCTTTAAATCAAGTCCTACTTTCGAATAGTACAACCTATGTAGCACATACAAAAAACCACAGAGAAAAATTGCCAGAAGTTTTACTTAATCTTCCATCCATAGCCTTAATTGGGGAACAATGATTTTGTATCAAGTTTCGATGTTATTAAAAAGAAAAAATTGAGGTTTCCACAAGGCTCATCTGATTCAATGTTTTGTGTTGTCAGAGTGGTACTGGAAGTGCGTTGTCCACGGCTACGTGCTGAAGGCGGCTGCGATCGTCTGCGGGATATTGTCGGCGACGGTCGTTTGGTCGGAAGTGACGTTCTTCAACAAGGAGCCGGTGTTGTCGATATTCGCTCGCTTCGTCAATCTCGCTAAAGAAGACTACGATTACTTTACCATCGAGGTAACTGACAGCTGGATTATTGGCTAGTATGCAGAATCGTCCTTCTTCTGTTTAAAGGACATCACACCTTGAAACTTGATTTCAGCAAAAAATGAGGATGTTTATTTCTCTAATTTTAGAGAAAACTAGAAATCATCATCTCAATTTCTAAAATTATAAATTTATTTGTCCGCTAGGACTCGGCCTTTTTTTTGAGGCGTGACGTAGACATTACTTGATTCTGTTTTTGTTTTTATACGGAATTGGTAATGGCTACGTCGTGACTCATGGTCTCTGGAGAACAAAAATTTTAATTTCTGAAATTGAGATGATGATTTCTAGTTTTCTCTAGAACTAGAGAATTGAACATCATCATTTTTAGTTGAAATTAAGTATCAGGGCTGTCATGTCCTTCAATATTTATTTGTCTAGGGGTAGAAGAATTTCAATCTTCTTTTGAATGTTTTTTTTCCATTAAATAAACAGATTAAACGTCCCAACGTCAAGTGGCATCCTGTGTGATTGAGGAATCTTGGGAGGAAAATCTTCTCTCCGCTGTCATTTCATCCTAGGAATTTCGCTCTTTAAATGAAACAATGTTTCTGTTCAGGTACTATCCACGCTGATCATAGCCTACCTGTGCTACTGCGCGTACTCCACCGTCCTCCAGATACGGTTCCTGAACCTGTACTACCTGGCGCCTCACCACCAGACTGACGAGTACTCGCTGGTGTTCAGCGGGATGATGCTGTGCCGTCTCACGCCGCCGATGTGTCTCAACTTCCTCGGCCTGATCCACATGGACAGTCACATCATCAAGCAGCACATACTCGAGACGCACTACACGCAGGTGAGTGCGGTGATGCGTCGTTCTCGGATACGTCACTTTCGTGCTTCGTTCCCAGATCCATACTTTCCTGCGCCATTCTTAGATCCATCACTTTCCTGCGTCGTTTCCGGGGCAGTCGCTTTCCTGCGTCGATCCTGGATCTATCGCTGTGCATCGTTACCGGATCATCCTGTGTTGTTCCCGTATCCGTACTTCCCTGCATTGTCTCCAGATTTGTCACTGTCCTCCGTCGTTTCAGGATCTTTCACTTTCCTGCGTCGTTCCAGGATCCATTCTGCCTCATTCTTAGATCCATCCTTTCCTGTGTTGTTTCCGGACCAATTGCTTTCCTGTGTCGCTCCTGGATCCATACTTTCCTGCTTCCGTCATTAATTTTTAGTCAAGGTTGCTGTTCGATATGATTTTATATACCAAGTCGAGTGGTCTGAACCGTCATTCAGCAGACCGAGGCTCGATTCCGGTTTTGGTGAACAATCCTGACAGGATTTTTCGTGTTTTTCGTGATTCAGATCAATACTGGGATAGTTCCTTAACATTTGGCCTTGTCAGACCCCTACTTACAATCTAAAAAACACCTAATACCCCCTTTACACGATCAACTAAAATAGCAATGCATTTCGGCAATGTATTTCCTGTCGTGTATGGGATCCTAACATTTTTATTTTCTGCCGTAGCGGTGCCTGTAGCTTGAACCTTGAACTAGCAAATGCCAGTAGGGCAACCTAGCGCTCAAATCTCCAAAATATTTATCGACAGTTGCGATAAAAATACTAATTGATCAGTATTTACATAACATAACATCTGTTTGAATTATTAGAATATGGAGATCAATATAAACATAACCTAAAAGTAACGTGTCTTCAGTATCAGTGAAAATCTTCTGTATCGAAAACGGTCAGTCACCAATCTTTGATTCTCCCACTCAACGATATGGCGTCAACAGAAGCTAGACAGTCAACGGAACACTTTACTGGCCGCTGATTGGTCGGCTACTAGCAATACGGCCTTGAAAGTTGAACGTATTTCTACTCGAGGCAATGCGTTGACAGCAATAAGTATTTTTACTGTAGTGTAAATGCGAGATAGGAAAGGCATGTATTCTACTTCGTAGCGATACATTTCGAAAATGCATTTTTAGGGATAAGTTGATCGTGTAAAGGGGGTATAATAAAATAACCTGTCATCTCATCATCGCGTCATCTCATATATCATTCACCGACGCCAATAGATCGTAGTCATCAGTACAGTGTGTCATTAATCCCAACATAAATAAATTCACTCTAGAAGGTGAAACCTATTTCGTGTTTGGTGTTCGGTCTCAGGATACTTACGATCTCTTCGTATAACGTCTGTTCCTTTAGTTTCTCTCACAATATTTAGACAAATTTAGACAAATCATAAAACCAATAAACGTTTGTCGTGTTGCAGGTAATGGGCCACATGGACGTGATATCGATCATCTCGGACGGTTTCAACGTGTACTTCCCGATGGCGATGTTGGCGTTCTGTTTCGCCACGTACTTCAGCCTCGGCGCGCGACTCTTGTCGTTCATCGGTTGGCAGCAGTTTGTCGGCGACGACGAGGTGACCGGTGACCTCGTAGACGAGGGGAGGGAACTCGTCAAGCGAGGTGAGCTTACTTCGTGACGAGCGTCAAGTGTTTGTTACAGCTTAAAGGACATCACAATACTCGTAATTAGATGAGCGTTCCGAAGACTTCCATTTCACAAATCGTGAAAGAAGTGGCTTCGTTTTTATGATTTTTTTTTTTCATTTACTGAAAAAATTTGACGTTCTTTATCATGATTTTTTGTTTGTAATTTTGGGTGTGGCATACAGGCAGGAAAGAAAAAATCGACTTGAAACTTTTTCTACAGATTGGTGTCATACCAGAATAGTTTAGGATTGCTATTCAGGAATATCGATTGAACGATTTTTCCGGAAAAAAATCGGAAAGTTTGGAAAATCCTCGTTTGCCTAGTTAATGGCAATATAATAATAGCATGTCTAGGTTTACAGTAGCGGGAATGTGAGTAAAGGACACAGTTTGGGAATGAGGTTGGGAATTGTAACTATTTGTGGTGCTAGGTATCAACGTCAATATTGATTACTGAATAATGTAAGACATGTAAATGACGTCTTATTCTAGGCACCAATTTAAAATATGCCGTTCAAACCTCAAATTCTCTATGAATTCTACAATTCTTTGAAATTCTTTATTAATTCTCTGATCAATTGATATTCTTCAATTCTATAATTCTTTCTTTCTTTTGTTCTTTAGTCTTCAATTCTTTTTTTTTTCTTTTTTTTTTTTGATTTTTTTTTTGTATAATTCTTTTTTAGTTTATTCTTATTCTCAATTCTTTCTTTAATTCTTCCGGTTCCTTTCTACCCGCTGCGGTAAATTTTGGTATTGTGTTGCCATTTATTTAACACGCTATAATTATCGTCATCTGAAGCAAGTGAACGTTTCGACTGACGTTAGAATGTCTTCTGTTGGCCGTGTAGAGAAGCGGAGACGTCAGCGGGCGGAGGATTCGTTGAACCGCCGCAAGGAGTTCCAGGAGAGGTTCGGGACAAGGTATCGCACGCCCAAGCAGAAGCCGGAGGACAGAGGTGCGTAAATAAGTAGTGTTTTAATTGGCGTCTGCGCTCAAATCAGAGTGGGATGAATTTACTGTGAAGAAAAATTATTGTCTCTCTCATTCTCGCCCACAAAAAGAAATTGTTACCCACCATTGAAAAAAATATTATTTTTCAGGAATATAATATAGTAGTCATTAAATACTACACTGTTTAAGGAATATTAATTTGTGATGGCCGATATGAGAGATGAATGATAGATAACACATGGATAGGGTACAAAATTGTACCCTATCCATGTGTTTCCTCCAACCTGTACCCACCTCACTAAAGTATCACATCATTTGTTTCTCTTACGCTGTCGTCATCTATCATCCATCTCTCATATCGGCCATCACAAATTAATACGATGAAACCTCTATCCATCGTTTTTCAAAGGACCAGGAAAATGAAACTATCTATTCAGTAAATCAATCCATCCAAGAAAATTCAACATCAATTATATGGGAGTGGGGTGAGAATAAGATGATGATACAAGCAGGAAAAGGATGGATACAGGAATGATGCATAGAGGTTTCAATGTATTATTTAAATCAAGCCCTACTTCCCATAAATGAATCATTTTGGTATTTCATAAATTCAATCGTGAGAATTAACGACGAGAAAGCACGTCTTGTCGTCGTTAGTTAGTTAAGTTCTTTATTTTGCATGATTGAAAACATCAAAAAGGCGAGGTTTGGTCTTCCAACCGCACTACTACCTAACCTTGTTCTATAGAGTAACATACTAAAAAGGAAAAATGAAAAAATAATAAATGAAATAGGATAATCATATAATAACATTATAAAAACTAATTGTGATAAATGAACAGTAATACTGTGATCGTCACGCCTAACCCGTATTTGTCTCGCCCCGCCAGTACGGCCGATCCACCGCGACGACTCGACGGAATCTGCCCGCGCCGGGCTGCTCCGCGACGTCGAGCCGGTCGACTACTCGGCCAACACCAACACCAACTCCAGCCGCGGCAGCGATATGTCCTACGGAGAGCCGTACGGCGACCGAGAGATGCAGCCGTACCTGGATCACGACGAAGACGACGTGTCGTATCAGACGGGCGACGTGTTTCCCACGCGGGTAGGACCGCCGCCGCGGGGACTGTTCGACGACGTCTGAACGCGGCGGTTTGTGTGACAAGGCGTTGACTTGGAATAGTCGGATCTAGATTTATTATAAATTAAGGCAATATGTATGCGACGGGTTTTGATTGGATGAGATAACGAGTCGAGAATTTTATGTGATTTAATTTTTTTTTTGTCAATATTGAAAACTTGACACAAAGTATATTTTTTGTTTTGCAATGAAGGCAAAGGATGAGGGATAAGGGAAAGTTGTGGGGGCACCACAAGGGCGATTGTATCACCCCACCCCACTAAAAAAAAACATGATTGGAAATGCAGTGATATACAAACAAAATCATATTTACGAAATTGATTATTACCAGGTCTTCTAAAGCATGATTTAAACACTTAATTATTTTAATATTATTAATTTTAATTCAAGTTAAACCACGGTGGGAAAAACTACCGTCTACTACAAATCAAAACGTCAAACTCGGCTTTTTATAATCATTTTAATTCTGAATGCAGCAGATTAAAAATATACGACTTATGAACGTAACTGTTGTAATAAATTACTAAAATTACGCCTCAAACAACTGGACAGTGTGGAGGTAATCTAAGTCTAATTTTTAATTTCCCGATTTTGAATGATAAGTTTGTTTTTTTACACCGTGTTGGGAATATTATGGACATAATGTCGAGTGACTGACCAGTTTGTACGATAGCTGTTTTTGTACATGTTTTTGTAGCAGCTCTTGTACATTTAGTTTCGCGAGCACCGTTCCGATTGGTTACGATGAATCGAGAAATCCATACATATTGCCTGGTATTCGTATGGGAAAAAGTCGCGTGTGAAACGAGATAAACGTCCCGTAACCAGAACGTAGTCGACCAAAGTCGAGCGTTAACTTATTATTAACTAATGGAATTAGTTGACAATTTAGTCAGTAACAGTAGGTATTTAATTGATAGTTGAAGTAAAGTTTGTTGTGTTGTTTTAGTTGAGTGTTTTATCTAGAAGGGATTTTGGATAAAGTATGAAGTTTTGTTAGGTTGGCTGTATGGTTTGTGACGAGATGACGAACGTTCAGATAAATTGAAAATCGGATCAAGAAATGTTGAAGGCATTTTTGAGGTTAAATGAGGTTGAAGAAATACAAGTTGTTTATTCATATCACAATGTGTCCATTGCACATTAGCAGTAATTTTTTAGATAAAACGTACCTTGAAAGGATTTAAAAAAAAAAAATCTTTTGAAGTAATTTCAGTCTTGTAGGTCTCGTAGACTTATAAATTGTTTCTGCTTCATTACACGTGCTTTACATCAATTAGTCAATTACCAATAGCCTATCTGTAACTAATCATATACATTCTCTTTTATTTGTTTTTCAATTCAATTCTTTTCAACAATTATTTAATAATTTTAATTAAATTTTCTCAGTGTGGTATTAGGCCAACAATAATGTATTATCCATTTCTACGTGCACTATAAATCAAATTGATTTGCGACTAAATAAATGTGTCCCTTTCGGGTGTTTCTAATTTTTTACTAAACCACAATGAAATTAATTACAAAAATTAATAATAAATAATAATAAATAAACATACAATTAAATAAACCATCAACATATACTAATTATAAACAAAGCTTCATACTTTAGCCGTTCGTTCTTTCAAGCGGAACATATGTGCTACGATTACTATAGTGTGATTTTGTTGTACTATTAGATCTACTTAACATAGTCCGCCTTCACAACCCTGTTGTGTGGTTGTTACCTTCGTCCGTAGCTGTCTCATGTTATTAGCTTAGACTGTATTACGTAGGTATAAAGCAGGGGTCGGTAACCTTCATATAGCAGGAGTGCCAACATACAATTTGTTACGTATTCAACAATTTATGCATAGTAGATGGAAGTTAAAAATTATACTTTCTATGTATTAAGATTCCATGGAAGTAGATTTAGTGAACTATCAGATTTTTGGTGATAACTTTCAAAATTGAGAAATCGAAATTCTAAGGGAACACAAATATTTTCTATGTGTTTCTTAACTTTTTTTAATCGTATACGCGTGACAATTAGTTAGGGATATGAGATAAATAGTTATTAATAATACCATCTAGAAGGTAGTGAATATATCTGTCTTTCTTATTTATTAGAATTTCGCTATCTCATACCATTCGAAAGTTATCACCAAAAAACTGATATAACATTTTTCGTGGCAATGCAATTTTGCAAGTGTGGCATTTGAATGAATCAACAGTAAACCGATTCATCTTTAAATGATGATATCAATTTCTATATTTTGTATGTTCTCGGTCCCTAACTCTGTTCTATGCGTACTTTGTTTTTATTTTTTTCATAAAACTGTGCAGAGTGGTACAAAACTGCTCAGCATGCCTGAGGTTGCCGACCCATGCGTTAGAGTATTTAATCAAATAGGTCATGTAGTCGTCTGACTGGTAGGTTGGTACCAACTAGCAAGCTCGCAGTACGCAAAAAAAAACAGTATTTATTTTGAATTTGTATTTGATTTTAACACTCCAGTATTGTAGGATGTTTTCAATTAGTGTTCGTACAGTGACACCTCTATGCATCGTTTCCAGATTCATCGTTTTCTTGCTTGTATCATTAATACAATACATCAGTACATCAAATGACTTGGTGTGTATAGGAAAATAACCTTAGGCTTAGTATATGAATTGTGTGCAAGGGAAAGAGAGAACAGCAGCTTATCGAGGTTCACAAGTAGATAGGCCTACTTATGATGGTGTTGCAGCCGTTGATAGAGCACATAGAGATGAAGTAACACAAGATTTTGACGTTTCGCCTGTTGCCTTCATCATCAGTGATAAAGGCAACAGCCGAAACGTCATAATCTTGTGTATTTACTTCATCTCTATGTGTTCTATCAACGGCTGCGCCACCACCATAAGTAGGCCTATCTACTTGTGAACCTTGGTAAGCTGCTGTTCTCTCTTTCTCTTTCACCCAATTCATATATCAGTACATCAGTAAGGCATGGGGTTTTATAAACATCCTTTCACTTATCATCAATTCATTGTTTCATCATCACCCGCTTATCCGTACTCCCGTATAACCTAGCTGTAGATGGGATCATTGAGCAGCATTGAAAAAAAAGTTTAGAGGTTTTACTGTAACGTATATAATTTTCAACTAAATCAATTTTGAAAAGTGATGCCATTTGTGATATCAACTGTTTTTAATTATAGTATTGCTAAATTTCTATCACGTTGGTTGAAATTCGGTTAAATGTGTGTTTACTATGCACTTGTGTACTGTGTAGTGACCTCGTTGGACCGTTAGATATTAGCCTTATCAATGGTAATAGAAGTAAAAAGTCAACTTATATATATTCCAGTAGAGGTAAGAAGTGAAGACGTAGGTAGAACACTTCTAGTGCCAAAATAATGCACAATCAAAACATTTTGTCGTGGTGTTTTGTAAACGATGAAATGCGATAAATATTCAACCTGAGCCTGTATCAGATTTGGTTGTAGCACCGCTGTTGCAACAAACGAAAATCAAATTTGGTGTAACAATCAATTACGTACAAATTACTTGGTGCGTTTATGAAATAGCCTGAGGCTTGATATATGAAAAAGAAAGAAAGAACAGCAGCTTACAAAGATCCATAAGTAGGTAGGCCTACTCATGGTAGAGAGCCGTTGAAAGAACACGAGATGATTTAGACACATGAGATTTCAACGTTTCGGCTATTGCCTTGATCACAGTAGAGTAGATGAACAAGGTTTGGCTTGGTTACAAACTTTGGTAGCCTATGTAAAGCAGTAGAGTTTCGTAAGGCGCTAGTAAATAGAACCTATGGTGTCAGCCAGTGTAAAATTAATGGGACATTTTAAAGGTGCAATTATGGTATGAACCAACTAACATGACCTTGGTAATTTCTGGTCTTTTCAAATATGCAGCAAGGCTACGTTACAAATACACCGTTGCCATCACGGTCTGCGACCACGGCTGATACATGCTTCAAACTTTGTGATTTTTGTTTTCTCTTTGGTCTTGTACCTCTACGTAGATTTGGTCTCAAAACCTTTCTTATATCGCTTCAGGAGATGACAAGTTGGGAAGTGAAATGATAAACAAAGTTATCTGTTTGTGACAAACTTTGGGTTGATCCAGGTCGATTGATTGGACAAGATCTATAAAAAAAGATCTGATTGATGAAGAATAAGGTTGTCTACCAACTATATGGTAGTAAACACTTCTGGCAGGTACAAAATCTCACTGCAACTATTATGATTCAACCCTTTTGAAAGGTGCGGTTGTGTTTGTTATCGTAAACATCATGCGGAAAAATCGTAAAACCCAAAAATACCACAGCTATGTAAAATATAATTGTAATATTCTTTTTTTCTGGTTTTGTTGGTAGACTACCTTTTTCTTTCGTGGATACAAGTATATAAGAAATATCGACGGTTGTTACCGTTCTCAATGATAGACTACGAAATGATTACTAGTATAGAATTTATAAGCCTTCCAAATCATTGCCTTTTTACTATCTCGCTTATTTTATAATACATCTGACTTTGTAAACAAAAGTCGATTCATAATAGCTTTAATGAGTGTTTTATTTAGGCTTAATCATGGTTCTAATATACTTGGAACCATCTTGATAACGTAATTGCTTAAAACTTCCAACAGAATGCGTTCATTTCAATGTCTTGGTGGTTATCCTGCCAGAGCTAGTTTAGTGTTGACCTCTGTTTGATACACTTGATTAATCATCTTAGCACAGACCTTGTATTAATCGTATAAACAGTGAATTAACTTGAATCCTAGGACAAACTTGAGACTAAAACTGAAATGAATCTTTATGAATATGTGAATCTTCGTAAGAAAATTTGAACTAACGCTCAACTAAAACACTTATTTAAACTGTTGTGAGTCGACTTTACTGCCGTCATTGCAAGTGATTCTCACTACGGTACTTACTTCAACGTGTAATTGGAAGCTTAAGACATGTAAATACTTATTACGTAGAATAATGTAGGTTTTGAAGATATATGTAATTACCGAGAAGAATTGCTATCACGTTGTTATTTTCACTGTGTTCAGCTATTTTGTTCAATTATCTGATTTGACAGTCATTAGTCTTGACATTCTGAAGTGAAGCATTTGCCACTAAGGTTAACATGGAATACGCTACGATATTCAACAAATAATCATCGTAAAGATCATTTAAAAAAGCATGACTATAATTTGAAAACCTGAAAAACAAGATGTGCACTCGACAACCACTGCTTTTTGTGCTATTATTTTTATCGTTGATCAGTGTTTTCAAATTGTAAGTTCCAAATGTTTAGAACATGCAAACTTTTTCTGGCCACTTGAACCAAGAATGTGTGTTTCATTCTACTACCATGGAAACTCGTTTCTCATTCTCTGCTGTTGGTAGCCATTGACAAACATGACTAGATGATTGATTATTTTATTACAATCTTATTCATATTTATGATCGTGTAAATCATCTTTTGTGCAATCGTGCTTACCTAGTTTCTCAATCTACAGTTGTTCAGTTTGTTAATTAATTTATATTATTTCAAATGGAGCTGGTTGGTGGATGATTGCTTAGTTTTATCGATATAAAATATAAATATATGTGTCCAGTCAAACTAGTAGAGTTATTATTATTTAGTGTGTGGATTTATAAAACACAAGATGTATCTAGCATAATATAATAAACTATTCTACACAAAAGGGTTTGTATTTATTTAACCATTTACAGAGCAGAATGTTGCCCGTGTCTGGCAGATGCAACCATATTTACGAAATGTTGAGACATTATATTGTGGTCAACTCAATTTATCATTTAATCTAATAATTAAGATATAAAAGAAATGTTATCATTAGTAGGCTTTCTTGCTAGGACACTATTAATGAATAACTATTTCAGTCTTAAATAACCTTAGGTCTCTTAACTAATTTTAATTCACTGAAATAGACTTGCTGTACTTTGACATTCACAGTTCACTGAATTCCATTGCCGTATTGAATTCAAAAATCTGGCGCCTAAGCCTTATTTCAGCATAACCAGCTGATTTGACGAGTGACCTGATTGCCCTTGAACAAGCTGTTCAAATATTTTGAGGGCAAAGACACCAAGTTATATGTCATTTTGTTCAGTATTCTACTATTAATCATTGGTGATATGATATAAATCAACAATCAAGTGAGTACTGTAACATTCATTCACTTAATCTTTTCATAATCATTAATGTGCAACACTCCCACAGCATCTGCCAAGCAAGGGGGATGTCAATGGACCCTTCGTGTGACCCTATGTTTATATTTTGATACATACATACATACTTACATATAAGAATTATAACTTTAAATAATAAACCGATATTAGAAGTAGTCTCGCCTCTAACTAGGATTATCACATGTCTCTTACTTTGTAGAAAGTTTTCTAGTTTATAGTTGAGGTTATGTTCTGTATCTGTCAATAATTTGAGTTGTGATAGAATTGCAAGGCCTGATTGTAAGTTTACATAGCTAACCTTTCATCTTGAACTGCAATGAAAAGAAAATAGGTTCGAGTTCAACCGTGCATTCAGTATAAATGTTGACCTATGGCATTAGGTTATCTCAGCTAATACTGTTTCAGTGGGAGACCCATAGTAGAGCGTACTATTACTAACTCGACAATCAATGAAAAACCACTCCAACTAATTCATTGCGATAAGATCTGTTATGTCGTGTAGTTTATGAAAAACAGTAGACATTTTAACTTTGATATTAATATCTTGTTGAGACATTACTCAAGTAATAAATTGACAAAAAAAATAGTAGCAGTACTGGAAATTTGATACCGGTAACCAATTTGGTTAGTCTGGATATTTCCTTTTTTAAAAATGAAATGTGAGCAGAAGTGGTCTACGCCAATATTCTGCTTGAGCTTTTTTATACAAAGTCTTTTTAAGCAAACATATTCTTTTCTTAGTAACAAATTGTATGTCAGCTTAGATTACTTTCTGAACAATGGAATCGCGAACCGTGTAAGTTGTTTTTGCTTGCTGGGTATTGTTGAATGCTTTTGTCATGTGATGCTAGTGATATCATTTGCAAGGAATATTATCTGTCTGCAGAAACATAGTAAGTTTATTCCCCTGATACAAGTTTATTTCTGTGAAGCCTTGACTGTCTTCTTGAGCTCTCAAGATGTAAAAATGTATATCAGTTAGTTGCAGTTTGTGGTTTGTTGAGAGAGCTTAGCTATCACCCTGGAGGATATTCTTTTCTTGACAGTAGGTTGAAGGTTTCTCTATTACCACCATTTAATGTATTGTTATACTAGTTACCAAATTACTGTAAGCCAAGGTTTTGTTGACTGTTACATTTAGATTAATTTTAAAAATAAAATTGAAATACATTACCGGTCCGGTATTTAAAATTTATATTTCAATATAGAGCAAACTGTTTCTCTTATTGACTGTATAGACCTATGACACCTAGTAGGCCTACCCGTAAATATTATTACTTCGGAATGCCGGTACTGAATAATAATTATATTAAATCGATTTTTAATTAAGAATTTATTATTTCTAGTACGGTACCGGTATTAGGCCCGACCCATATTTCACAAAGCTTTTTTTATACAGAGTTTTTCTTTTCTATTTAAACAGCCATATTAAAAATGCTCACAGTGTCTATTATAAATTTAATTTGGTACAGTTTATTAAATTACCAGTCTATAGGCTTCTTAACTTGAATTGAGTGAAGTCTTGTTGAGGAAATGTTGGATAGATTCAATGATTTTCTAGTTGTATTTGTGGTGACATACTTGCATTACGGTATATTTATTTAAAAATGTAGGGCCTATCAAACATTTAAAAGTATATAATATAATATATAAAATAGTGATGATATGTTTCACAGTTATTATTAAGCATATTTTTTTGTAGGTCATCAGGTTGAAAACATTACATACTGGCAGGTCTAATATTTAACAAAAATTTATTCCCAATTTCCCTTTTAGTGAACTTGACTATTTCTGATAATCTTGTACTGCCAGTCTTTACTGTGTAAGGATGTAGGACAAACAGAGCAGACATATTACGTTGTTCGGAAACAGACATGTAGCCTGTAAACATGTCGACGTCGACAAGTAATCAAAATATTTCCCTGTCTTTTATTCAGGTTTGCAGAAGAATGTTGTCACGTAGGCAAAGTTTGGTCGGAATCGGATCCGACTTCGATTGTGTCGGTAACATGCCAAGAGGTTCGACCAATCAGATCCGAGTGTTGACTCTCAACGACGGCGAACATCACGACTCGACGCTGTATCGTTTACAGAAAGGTAAGCGCAGCGTTTTCTAACAAGCTATCGGGGTAAGCTGCTGGTTTCCTGACTGAAAATGGTTGTGGGACCATAAAATTACGTATCAGTAGAGTTGTAGGAATACCTTCACAATCAATTTTGGTAGACTATTTTTATAGAAAAATGTAGCATTTTGTAGCGAACTACTAAAAAAACTAGAATGGGCATAGCTGCAAACTCTCGATGAAAGACTATGGGATTATCAACAGAAATTCCACATTTTGACTTTTCAGTCTGAGGCGAAAAACTTTCCAAATTCCACTTACTTTTGTTAGTTATTCAGGAAAAGAGATAATGATTCTTTTCAATTTTACTAATTTTCCTTACAGCTCACTGTCATCAAAACCGTGCACATTTTCACGAAAGAGCTGAATGTAGCTAGATGCTATGAAAAAGACATTTATAGTGAAAAAATGTGAAATAGAATATAATGTTGAATGAATCAAAATATTATGATTCAACATAAGAAAACCAAAAAAAGACCTAGGCCTATATCCCTGTGAGATATTTAGATTTAATAGTCTATTTAATTAAATTGCTAAATTCTTATATGTCTACTTATCAGTTACAGATTTGTTTTCCAAGTTTACCAAGTACAAAATAATTATACTCACCATTCTCATTTTACCAACAGTTCTTATCGCTAATGTTTTGTTAGGTTGGCGCCTGCAGTTCCGCCTTGGCCCATCACTGTTCGGCAAGAATGTGTCTCTGTTCTGCAACCACCCGGCTGGCGTTGAGGAGGAGTTCGAACGGACGCAGTACCGTCTGTCGCCGTGGCAACACGACTCGAACAAACAAGCGGGCGACGATACGGCTGCGTTCACCGATATCAACATCAGGCGTTCGGGCTCGTTTCATTATTACTTCATCTACGACGGAAGGTGAGTTGAGCTCCAATATTATCTCTCTCTGTTGTATTGTGGGTGGGGATGATGAAAGAGAACGCTCTTTAAAAAACGAGAATGCTCCTAGAATTTCTCTTTAGGCAGAGAACTGAGAGAATTCAAAACAAAACTTTGTTTCGCCCAAAATTCACGTTTAAAAGTTTGAATATTCACCTATCATTTTAATACATTTTAATTCCAATTTTGAAGGCTGTGCTTGTCATGTTGAAAGGCTGTTGTGCTGTTATATTTACTGAAACTGAGACCAGTGGTTTAGTCCTTATCACTCTGAGCATGACTGCTTCCTTCCCACTATCCATCCCATTACCTACAAAACCTTCATCACATAATCTCATTAATCATTCATTCGACGCCATTAGATCTTGAATATCATCACAGTGCGTCTGTTAAACCCAATATGAATAAAAAAATGGAAAAATAAATTGAAATATCTTTCTTGTAGTTCCGGGTCTCAAGGGTCCGGATTCTTCACCGTGGACCCCGTACTCGGGTACGGACATCACGAGGTCCTGCCGCTGGATTGCATCCAGTGCCAGACGGTGTTGACCAAGTCGCTCGGACCGTTCAACACGTGGGAGGACAAACTCCGCGTCGGCAAGGAGTCCGGGTACAACATGATTCACTTCACGCCGATACAGGCAAGTTTGTATAACTGCGTTGATAAGTATAGGTCTAATCTAATAGTTTTAATTTAGTGTTAATCAATAATAATTTAATTTACAATAACTCACATTAATACAGTAAACCCTTATTAATTCAAACTCGGTTGATCCAAAATTTTACATATTTCGAATTTGAACCGAGTCCCGTGAAGAGGGTATGGGCATTTCGATATCAATTAATTTGGTTAATCCGAATTCCAGCTAAACCGTAATTCAAAGTAAATTTCGACCTTTCCATTGCTTTCACACTGTTTTCCAATTGGATAATTCAAAATAGTACGAATAAATTCCTTGAATTAATCATCGTTTTTCCCAATTTCTGTTCTTTTTATTTCAGTTGCATCATTTGTACTTTTCTGATAACTTTTAAATTGTTATTTATCATTGGCTTCTTTGCTACTACTTTTGTACCACACAATGTTTATACACTTCGTGCATTGTGCCTTATAATGGCCTGTGGCTTATAATGGCCACCACTGCTATATTCTCCTTCCTTACTGATCTCTACTCTGTCCTTGGTCAACGGGACAATCCAATTGGGGTCTTCTACGATCTCAGTAAAGCATTTGAAGGTGAATATCCGATCCCCGTCACTTAACACCTCCCATAGCTCGACCCCTCTAAACATCTTGAAAGGTGTTCCACAAGGTTCAGTCCTTGGTCCTCTCCTCTTCCTTCTCTATAATAACGACCTCCCTCACCCTGCCATGCCAAATGGTGCCATGCAATGGTTCAACCCGCCAGTGCCAAGTTTTGTTATTTCACACGGAAGCATTGGAAGGCTAACATTCCAACGGTGGCATTGCAATGCCTCAGTTGAACTGGCCATAAGAAAAGCCACTAAGTACAAATAAAACTAGGATTTACGCTCGTCTAATTAGTGTACGAATGTGTGTTCAGGAGCTGGGCGGGTCGAACTCGTCGTACAGTCTCAGCGATCAGCTCAAGCTGAACCCATTGTTCGACTTCGACGGCAAGACCGTGACGATAGACGACGTCGAGGCATTGATGAACAAACTGCGACAGGATTGGAAGGTGAGAAGTAGCGACCATTCTTTTATTATTGTGTATTAATTATTGTGCATGATAATTCCATGAGGTTATAATCTATTTATATGCTTCAACTGTTGACCTTACCTGGATATAATGATGAGAATAATGAAAAAAAAATGATCGGGGAAAACGAAGCAGAAATAGAACACATAAAGCATGAATAAAAGACAAGGTTGAGACAAGGTTAAGACAAAGACAAGTATTTAACAGCCGTTTGTCACCAGGTCATTGGTATCTGCGACATCGTGTTGAACCACACGGCCAACGAATCTCCCTGGCTCCTCGAACACCCCGAGTGCACGTACAACTGTGCCAACTCCACGCATCTCCGTCCCGCCTACCTGCTAGACGCGCTGCTTCATGAGCTGACGGAGGAGGTGGCCGATGGGAAGTGGCAGTACTCGGGGATACCGCAGCAGGTCAACACCGAGGACCATCTCAACGTGAGTTACGTTAACCTCACTATTTTACAGAATACTTGGCAAATGCAGCATATGCGTTGTAAGATGAGCGAGATATCTATGTTAATTATAATCGAAAACTCTACATAGCGTACTTTGGTTCGTATCAAATTTACTTCATTTGGGTAGTATCGAATCTAGAAATCTGTAAATCTCGGCAACATGGTTCTGCTGTCGATTTGACGAATAAAAAACATACATCAAATTATTCTCTTCAAATGCATAAAGCATGGGATTTTGTAAACGTCCTTTCACCTATCATCACTTCATCCTTTCACTATCACCCGCTGTTGGTGGCATCGTTAAGCAACATTGGGAAAAAAAAAATCAATAAAAATAACTAAGCGTACATTTTTTATTTGCATTCCTTAACTTCTTCTTATCTACCATTTTTCAAGATTTGAAAAAAAAATGTAAAAATAAAGCCCTACAGTAGTTGTTTCTTCTTTCTAAATGAAACCCGGGTTTCTGCCACCCTTGAACCTAACCAACTAACTCTCGCTCCGTCTTGTACGCAGGCTATCCGCGACGCCCTCCTCTCCAAGTTCCTGCCGCGTGTCAACATCCCCGAGCTGTACATGCTGGAGGTCGGCGGGCTCGTCAGCACGTTCTACTCGCTCGCCAGGAAGCGTCTGCCGCCCGTTGCCGCCGTCACCGAGAGAGGTCATCTGAAGATCGTGCAGGATCCAGAGTATCGGAGGCTCAAGTCGACGGTCGATATGGAGCTGGCGCTTAGGATATACAACGTTTACAGGTTGGTGTCATTGTATTACTCTTGAGAAATCTAAGAAAATAATCGGCACATGCAGCGCAGTGGTTAACGCGCTCGCTACGTGTGATCTGGGAGGCGAGGGGAATTCCGAACCCAGTTCGATCCCCGCCGCCGACCATCTTTACAGAGGTTTTTCATGGTTTCCCTCTGTAGTCTTGGCTAATGCCGGGATGGTTACTACAATAAGTCGGCCATGACCGCTTCCTTCCCACTATCCTTCCCATTACCCAAGAACCTTCATCTCATCATCCCATCATCTCATTAATCATCCATCCGACGCCATTAGATCTCAGTTATCATAACAGTGCGTCGTTAAACCCAATATAGAAAATAGAAACTTTTCATCTCATCATCCTGTCATCTAATTCATCATTCACCGACGCCAATAGATCTGTCACCAGTAGAGTGCGTCTTTAAAACAAAATATAAATGATCAAAATATTGTTCTTGTTTTTGACAAGTACCAGGGGAAAGTCGAAGAGTAGTCTCTTGTTAAATTATTCGTTGAAGTATTCTTCTTTTTCAATTAGCTATGCTAAGTAAGTTAAAAGCCCGCATCGTTCAATCAAAGGTAGCCCGCAACCTTCAAATTAGACACATTTTGATTCAGTTATTGTTTTATAATGACATTATTTCCTAATACTCAATTAGGGATATCTAATTGTGAGGGTATTATTCATTGATTACAATTCACCGCAAGTCCGAGGTGTTTGTAGTTCTCGAGATATATGCTGCAAAAGTGCACCCTGTAAATCTGTCCAAACTGCGGGCTCTTAATTGTCGCTATTGTCTCTCGTAGAGCCGATTGTTTCGACGAAGACACGCGTCTCGCCCGATGCAGCGAGGAGTTCAAGCAGTGCGTCGAGCACCTGAACCACACGATGTACGAGGACATACAGAGGCACCTGGTGGCGGCCGTGGACAACACCGTGGCGGGGATACGCTACTTCAGGGTGCAGGAGGACGGGCCCAGGATCAAGGAGGTGTCGTTGAAGAATCCGCTCGTACCGAGGTGAGTTCGTTGACCGATCAGGATACAAAACATTCAGTCGAGGAGAAACACATATACGGAACAATAACAGCGTACTTGAAAACCATTTATTATATGTCAAATATATATATTTGAACGTTTGAACAACGTTTGAGCATCGTCATCCCGTCATCTCATTCACCATTCACCGACGCAAGTAGATCTTAGTTGTCAGTAGAGTGCGTCGTTAGCAAAAACTTCAAATGTCAATATTTGACGTCTAATGTAATATATCAAATATCACTGTAATTTCTTAATTGGTCTTTTTGTAGGCCCTACAGGTACTATTACTTTTTTTTTTGAAAGAATTCTGTAGATAGATTGGTCTAAATAGCAATTTTGAAAATTTAGTAGACATTTCTGCTTCAACAGGGCCTATTGCCATTTGAAACTTATACACATGCATTCATAAGATTATTATTCATCACTTTTATTTCATTTTTGTACCAGCTGTAGCATCGTGTTTCAAAACACGGGGCCAACATAACTGCTCCCTTGCGTACGTCGTATTAGTTTGCCACATAGTCACTCGGTCGTGCCGAATGATTTCCCACTACTGCGGCCAAAACCAAACAATGCAATTCGCCACCCATCCAAGGGCAACGCCGTAACTGACCCCTGCCTGACCCCAGCGGCCGTCACGCCAATGACCCTCCCGTCTTCTAAAATTCTTCCACATCTCTTTAGTTCAAGGTAATATAGTGAAACCTCTATCCAACGTTTTTCAAGGGACCAGAAAAAATTAACCGTCCATACAGGGAAAACAATCCATCCCAGACAATTCAATATCTGTTATGTGATATAGGGTTGGAAAAAATTATAGATAGATGCGGAAAAACGATGGGTCTGCGTCTGGGAACGATGCGTTGAAGTTTCACTATATTCTGTAACGTTCGTCAGGTACTTCACGACGTACGGCCACCCGGCGTCGATCCAAGAGGAGGAGGAGCTAATGGCGTCCAAGGAGGGGCGGTTCCTAATGGCACACAACGGCTGGGTCATGGATTCCGACCCGCTCCAGAACTTTGCCGCGCCCGACTCGAACGTTTACCTGCGGAGAGAGGTTATCGCTTGGGGCGACAGCGTCAAACTCAGGTAGGACTTGACGCGAGAAGTTGGGATTGTTTACGTTTTGTAAATTGGAAATACTTGTAGATAATTGATAACTACTGACACATGCGGCTCAGTTGCTGATGCGCTCATGTTGTGTGATCCGGTAGGTCACGTAATTCAAAGATTCAGTATAATGAATGAATGAAAAAAAATGTCGGCAAAACCTAACCTAAGCCCGCCCGCAAACCAAAAGTGGGGACTTGGCAGAAAGTCTTGGTGGTCACGAAAATGTAAAGATTCATGATAATGTATAATGATAATGATCATGATAATCATGATAATAAGTAGGGGTGTGCGAGTTTGAGAATTTAAATTCGAATTTAGTTTGAGTTTGAGAGAAAATTGCGAGTTTCGAGTTCGAGTTGAATAAAAAGAATTAAAAATCTAGACCTAGTAGGCCTCATTAAATATTGAGTTTTCAATTGGTTTTAAGTGAAGTACAAAGTACTATAGAGCAAACATTTTCAACACACTGTACGTTTACACTGCCCACAATTACAAAATTAAAAAACTAATTCTTGACCGATGCTAGGCCGAGATTTGCGTAGGCCTATCAGGAGCAACTTCTGGGCCCTAAAATTCGTGGAAAATCACGTTTTATATTCAAACCAATACAGGTACAGAAAACTAGGTAAAAAAAAATAATAGGCCTAGGCCCTACTAGAAATGAAAAAATCAAAAAATCAAACTCGAAATTTCTGAGTTCCGCTAAATTTGAACTCGGCTCAAACTTACAACTCGAACTCGACAATTTTAGTACTCGCATACTCCTAATAATAACAATATTAATCTATTCCAGGTACGGCGACAAGCCGGAAGACTGCCCATTCCTCTGGCAACACATGACTCAGTACGTCGAGCAAACGGCCCGAGTGTTCGACGGCATCCGATTGGACAACTGCCATTCGACACCGATACCTGTCGCAGAGGTGCGTTACGAGTTCCATTATTAGTGTTATTATTATTAGTGGCTAGCACGCTGAACCGTCATTCAGGAGGTCGGGGCTCGATTCCCGCCATGGTCGACCATCCTGACAGGGTTTTTCGTTGTTTTGACGCCAATAGATCGTAGTCATCAGTACAGTGGGTTGTTAAAACCCAATATAGATAAAAAATAAAATAATAATCTCGTGATGACTCGTGAATAACCAATCTGGCAAACAGTTGGACGTATCTTCTCTATTGGGATGTTACCGTATTGTACCAAAAATAATCTGAAAAGTTTTACTAAATTTTAGGGTTATAAGTCTCCACCGCTTATTTTTTAATCTTGGTCTTCAAACAGAAGTTACACTTATTTTACGTTTTTACTAATTTTAATAATAATTTCTTTTGGTGTATGGAATAGAAGTCTTCGCTACTCACGGCCATCCTATAACCTCAATCTTCCTAGAAACTTCCAACCACTTAACATCAGTACAATGTTCATTTATCACCTGCCCATTCATACTCTCAAATAACTTAGCTCTTGGTACGATTGTTGAGCAAACAATAACCAATTGATCTCCGTCTGCCCCTGCAGTACTTGCTCGACGCAGCCCGTCGCGTCAGGCCTGACTTGTACGTCGCAGCCGAGCTGTTCACGAACTCCGACCAGAAGGACAACATCTTCGTGAACCGTCTCGGCATCACGTCGCTTATCAGAGGTGAGACCGACTTCTCTTACTTCGCTTACTTCACTTCAATCAGACTTATCTAGCTGCTTTCGTACTTCAGTCAAACATCTAACCATAATTTCTCAAGGACTATATTATTATTTCACTGAGATGAGTGGTCGAGTGGCTAGCACACTGAACCATAGTTCAGGAGCCTGGGGTTCGATTCCCGCAGTGGTCGACCATTCCTGACAGGGGTTTTTCGAGGTTTTCCTCTGTCGTTCAGGTCGATACTGGCATGGTTCCTTAACAGCAGGCCATGACCGACTCCTTCCCACTATTCAAAAACACTTGATGAAATAATGTTACATCTCATCATCCCGTCATCTCATATGTTATTCAGCGACATCAATAGATCATAGTCATCAGTACAGTGCGTCGTTAAACCCAATAGAAAAAAATATACAGTCGCTAGCACGCTGAACCGTCATTTAGAAGACTGGAGATTGATTCCCATTGTAAACATCTATATCTAATAATGTCATTTTTATATTTTATTTTGTGATATAAACATTAGTGTGATATATTCCATATATTTGTAAATTAATTAACGTTGCTTAGTACGTGGAAAATAAATGTATAAAGTACCGTTTAAAATTACCTCGTTACTACGAACATTTTTAACCGTAGTTTCTCCTGTGCCTGTGTAGAAGCGATGTCGGCGTGGGATTCCCACGAGGAAGGCCGCCTCGTCTACCGCTACGGCGGCGACCCGGTCGGAGCGTTCTTCCAGCCGCCCGCGCGACCTCTAGCCGCTTCGGTCGCGCATGCCCTCTTCCTCGACCAGACGCACGACAACCCGAGCCCGGTGACCAAGCGGTCGGTGTTCGACTTGCTGCCCAGCGCCGCTCTCGTCGCAATGGCGTGCTGCGCTTCGGGCAGTAACCGAGGCTACGACGAGCTCGTGCCGCATCACGTGAGTACAACATAACCCTACTTATTGCTTGGACGTACTTTGTAACATGTATTTTACGGGTTGTTATTTGACGTTATTTATGAATATCAAAGTGTCTGCCTAGTGCTGCATCACTTGAGTAGAACATAACCCTACTTATTTCTTGGACGTACTTCGTAACATGTATTTTACGGGTTGTTATTTGACGTTATTCATGAAAATCGAAGTGTCTTCCTAGTGACTCATCACGTGAGTAGAACATAACCCTACTTATTGCTTGAAATACGTGAACGTAAGTCGTGACATGTATTTCGCGGGTTGTTTATTGACCTTATCATGGAAATCGAAGTGTTTATTCAACGAAGCTTTGCCAAGCTAGTTGTACAACTGTCAACCACAAACATAACCCTACTTATCTATATAAGAACATATTATAAGGTACAAACCCTACTTCATGACGTCTTTGTCGCAAGTTGTTGATTGTTGATTTCATTGGAAATTGCAGTGTCCGTTTGACGATAACTCTGCCAGGTTAGTTGTATAATTATACAACTAAAAACAACAAACATAACCCTATTTATTACTGTGGAAAACATAACCGTACATCTACTATCAATGTCGCTAGTCTTTGATTGCCGTTTTCCATGAAAACCACGATGTCTTCTCACCTCCTGTATGCTACGATGTCAATTGTCACCTTCTCTACTTTACTTACCCCTTCAGACCTCGTACAACCGATAACGACTCTATCTCTCTTTGGTCTCTCTCTCACTCTCTCGCTCAAGTAAATGAAGAAACTTGGCAATAACATCTTACAGGTTTTTAATACAATAGATAATAATGTGTGATATTGTGTCACTAAGTAATAAGTAATAGCAATAACTAATAAGGTACGGTAATCAATTATGCATAGGCAATGATAATACGTTTCCATATTACCGTAACTATTTTAAGGTTTACTTCCATTTGGGGTACTCCCAAATATAACAATCAATAAAAATGGCGCCAAATAACGTAGAACAATAAAATGGTACGTCACACAGTGGCCCTCCCCCCCCCCCCCCCCCCTAGTAACACCTTGTCACAAATCTTGACAACCCCCCTCCCCCCCCCCCCCCCCTAAGCTGTGACATAATTTATGGACGTCGCCTAAAGAAATCATTCCCCAAGTTCGAACTGTTTCACTCCGAATCGATTCGGAAACATCGTAATTGTTTTCCACTTATCGCAACAACCTGTTCCATCAACATACTCGCTTCACTACTGTTTGTCTTGCGTCTTAACGAATCTATTCTGCTGCGGAAGTTGGTTTTCGAATTTCCGTCGACGCGTCTGCAAGATGCATTTCTCCTTCCCCGTCGACGGCTTGCACGTGCACTTGGCGATACGATCGGGCATGTGCACGCCGAAGATGAACAGCTTCTTGTAGAGCTCACCCTCCGGACACTTTTCCCCGTTCTCCGGGTCCTCGGCTGGAATAATAGGGACTCAGTTCAGTGGTCGATGAGACTAGTTTACCGCGACGATCGCGCCACCAGTCGGTAAAGCCGGGGATATCTGGAAAAAGTCGAGCGAAGAGAGGAATACATGTTTGATAGGTTATTGTTTGGTTAATGACCCTGCCAATATTTAGGTTATATGGGGGTAGGAATGAGGAGGTGATTGTGAAACTATGAAGTGACCTGGAATATCTGGAAAAGTCAACAAAACAGGTTTTATTGAATATTGTTTGGTTAAAAACCCCTCCAACAGCTAAGTTATACGGGGGTACGAATGAAC
This sequence comes from Brachyptera putata, assembly GCA_907164805.1. NCBI lineage: Eukaryota > Metazoa > Arthropoda > Insecta > Plecoptera > Taeniopterygidae > Brachyptera > Brachyptera putata. The sequence goes on from OU015474.1 coordinate 5,644,604, forward strand.
AGAAATAAATTGATGGCTCATTCGCAATGCAACAGAACACGAACAACAACATGTAACACCGACGCCAAACGTATGACGAGAACAAGAAATCCAAACTGTTTATTCACATAACACATCAACATTATGTAGAACACGAAAAGATGAATTAATTCACATTATTAAAACCAATATAGAATGAATAAATAAACAAATGAAGATGAGAAAATTCTGACACAGAAACAAACACGTCTTGTTTTTTTTATGGGAAAATTGTACAGTGAAACCTCTATGCATCGTTCCCGGATCCATCGTTTTCCTGGTTGTATCATTCATTTTTTCCTACTCCCATATAATCAATGGTAAATTTCCCTGAATGGATTGTTTTCCTGCGTGGATGGTTTTATTTTCCTGGTCCCTTCAAAAACGATGGATAGAGGTTTCACTATATTCGTAAGAACTTCATTCAATATGTAGGCTAGGCCTATACAGATTGAAAATAATTAATTTTTCAGCTGTGACTATGGCATTTTCAAAGTGCAAGTTTATTACCAACTTCAAAAATATAAAACGATCTGCATTTCTGTCTGATTCAAATTTTGACGTTTGACATCATTCAAAAGTTATCGTTGGAAAAATTGACATTTCCCTTAATCGATTCCCGTGCGCCGTTAATAAATCTTCCCAGGTACACCCAAATATTGACATCGACCGTTTACCACATGCGATACCAGGTCAACTTACTTGCTGTCAACTTACTTGGTGATTTTTTCAATGAGAAAATGGTATTCGTAAGAACTTTAAAACTAATAAGGCCTATGGTACCGTGTACATTTCACATGTAGGCCTAAATAATTAATTATTAACTGTGACTGTGACATTTTTAAAGTAAAAGTTTATTACTAATTTCAAAGATATTAAAACAATCTATATTTCTATCTTTTTAAATTTTGATGTCTTACATCATTCAAAAATTATTGTCAAAAAATTGTCATTTCCCTAAATTAATTACCGTGTGTCGTTAATAAATCTTCCCAGATCTTCCCAGATATTGACGTCGACCGTTTACGACACACAATAACAATTCAACTTACTTGGCGTCACGGGTTTCATTTCGGCCAACGTTACGACGTAAAACAATACCAACACGACCAAGTAGATCGTCTTCATCTTCTCAATTGACCACCGTTCTTCTAGTTAGTTCTAGCTAACTTCTAACGTTTATAAACGTAATAACTATTAACTAACGTAGCAGTTACCGGTATTAACTCTGAGGTACTTTTTCACACCCTGTTATGTTGCTAATTCAATTATTGATAAGGATTTTGCGTGGATTTAATTGCTTTTTGTTGATTGATTATTGCCTTGGTAGTGTGAACTAGAACGATCAAGTTTGTAGGTGCATTATTGAATGCTCTTATTCAGATATAATTGTATAAACAGACTTTATCATGATATAAAGAAGGTGAAGATATAAAAGAATATAAAGAATAATAAAGAAGAAGACTGCCCTAGAAGAAGTGGTGGAAACATCCCTTGGCCCAATCTAATTGGTTAACATATCTGGGTTTTGAGAAATATATATGAAGAAGGTGTACTGACTCCCATACTAATAACATGGGAGGCATTTGTGGTTTCTTGCGGTCAAATCAGAGCCAACGGTCCCATTTGCCAGTCGCGATTTAACAGATTCCCTTACGATCTAGATGTAGATAAGAGTGGCTACGGTACCGGTGACATTGTTGAACTTACAAAATCTATTATTTTTGTCCAAAACAAATGCCACTACTAACAATAATTCTACAGAACCGTGTATAGCATTGTTGAGCATTCTTGTTCCATATAGTTCGATATAAAAGCGATTCTCAGCCGATTCTGATCAGATTCTAACTCAGATTATGACCCCGGAAATAATTCACTTTACAGAAGCGAGGGGGTATTTGCGGTTAGGGTGCTCAGCTGTGCTACATTCGTACCAACCCCCAACCATTTGTCTTGGAAGCACAGCGCAAATTCTTGAACAGCGTTTAAGCAAGCACTAGCACACTTAAGGGGAAGCAGGGTACCCATCCAACTAGGAAACGTAGAAAAGTTGAGGTTTCTTGAAACAGCCTCAAAAGTCAGGTAAAGGCCAGGGAATCTTTCAAATAAATGAAGTGAACAGGAAAAGTCTGGGTAAATAGACTCAAGTATTTCATACAATTTTTTTTAAAAATATTTTTATAAATGTTTTTTTTTCAATTCTTTTGTATTTCACAAACTTTTTGTAAATTATTTCAACGCATCAATCAGACATGGAATTTAGCAATAATTCATTCTGGAAAACCCCAAAAAATCAGATAATCTCAACTTCGGGAAAAAGTGGGAACCTTGCTCCGATAAAATCTTCAAAAAAAGTCTTCTCATCTATTCGGCGGATGTAATCTCTTCCTCGCTTTTCCCCTCGCCCTCGCTCTTCCTCTCGCCCTCGCTCTTCCTCTCGCCCTCGCTCTTCCCCTCGCCCTCGCTCTTCCCCTCGCCCTCGCCCTTGACCTTGAGACTCGTCACCCACTTGTCGTGCTTGGGCAGGCCGCACAGCTGCATGCCCGTCTTGGGGTTGCAGCGGCAGATCATCATGTCGTGACCGTTCGCGTACACGCGTTGCGCCCACATCACTCCCTTTGGACACGTCTCGGACATCGGTCCTTCTGGAATGTCAACACGTAAGATCGATGTTTAGTAACGTCGATTTTTAGGTGTACGTGTATCGTCTACCAATTAAATAATTGTAAACATTTTGGTTATTACATAATCTCGCTGCAAATTTAACCACTCGATAGCCAGCTTATTAAGTCACTTCCCTGTGACCTATCTGAGCTAACCTGTCCCCAAAGCCACCCCTCCCTGCCTCTTTCGGACACTTCTCCGGCATCGTACCTTCTGGAATGTCACCATACAAGAACCATGTTTAGTAACGTCGAGTTGTTGGTATATCTACGAAAGAAGAATCTTGGGTGTACGTGTATCGTCTACCAATTAAATAATTGTAAACATTCTGGTTATAACGTAATCTCGCTGCAAATTTAACCAGTCGACAGCCAGGTTACCGAGTCACTACCCTACCTACTATGCCCTAACCTGTTCCCAGGGCCCCCCCCTCCCCACCACGCCCATCTCACTCCCTTCAGAAGGACATTGGTCCTTCTGGAATGTCCCACATAAGAAAAGAACAATGTTCAATAATGTCGTTAGTATCCATGAAAGGAAGGTTTCTTCTACCAACTAGATCAGTGATGCGCAACCTTTTTATCGGATGGGCCATTTTATCTGTTTAGCACTTGTATGCAGGCCTCACAGGTAGGCGGGTAGGAAGTTTGATTGTAATGGGGGGAGGGTAGGAGAGGTGGGGTTAAGAAAGCATAATTGTAAATCAAAAGGTATTATATATCTAGGGGGCTTGTGTAATCCCAGCCGCTCGGAGTTGGACAATTTTGTACCATTTCATTTTTCTTCGACCGTCTTGGAAGCATATTCAACCTAAGTTATCGTGTATTCTTCCGAAAGTAAGTGATTGTGAGGGTATTCATGGCCCCTTTAGACGATCAAGATTTATTGGCAAGATCTTGCCAATACCAGAAAGATAATCTTGATCGTCTAAAGGGGCTATAAGGCACATAGAGTAGGGGGATGAGAAACATAAATGGGAAGGTTAAATTCGCCCCCTTTCCCCCTTTTCCTACTTGCCTGCTCACAAATTACAAGTGTCCCGGAAAATTATATAAATTCTCTCTTGACGCTGAGGCACATACCAGTTAGAACCTACTCTAGTCACTCTGCAAAGAGTAGGGATTAGTTTTATTGTAACATTGTGTGCGTGTATTCAAGTATTATCTATCCTCGTTGACGTCAGCCCTGCGGCTAGCTGCTCGGTAAGTTACTTACCGTAGTTCTTGTTGACATCGGAACCGCACCAAACACCTCCCAACACTAGTGCAGACATCAGTACTAAGATTGACATCTCGTCAGTTGACACGTTGACGCGACAGTTGACACTAGCTGCGTGGTGAGTTACTTACCGTAGTTCTTGTTGACATCGGAACCGCACCAAACACCTCCCAACACTAGTGCAGACATCAGTACTAAGATTGACATCTCGTCAGTTTACACGTTGACACGACAGTGCTGCCGCTGTTGCTGTTTCACCTTACTTGGAAAAGTAATAATAATTAGGGTTGTCAACAAATAACCGATATGTTGTTTACGATTAATATTTTTCAAACGATACGATAATCGATTCAATTTCTGTAATACGGTGTTTTCGATTGTCGGGAATATCTTTTGAACCTTTCAAAACATTGCTACTTTCTGTTCGCATGACATGGGTGTGGGACTGAAACGAGTGGTCGAGTGGCTAGCACACTGAACCGTCATTCAGCAGCCCGAGGTTCGATTCCCGCCATGGTTGACCATCCAGACAGGGGTTTTTCGTGGTTTCCCTCTGTCGTTCAGGTCAATACTGAGATTGTTCCGTTACAACAGGCCTTCCCACTATTCACAAACATCTAATGAAATAACCATTCTTCTCATCATGCCATCAAGTCATATATCATTCACCGACGCCAATAGATCAGACGAATCTCATTGGTTCGCCTTAAGCCCACCCTGCCGTAGATCTAACGTAATGAATTGTTAAACCGAGCTTGATAATAAAACTAAAATTATACAAGCCGTCCCGGTGGATAAGTCAGCTATCGCTAGCGGTAGTAACTGAAGTCACCATTGGGCGTGGGTTCGAGTCCCGCATAAGGCATAGGTTTTTGTAAACGTCCTTTCACGTATCATCACTTCATGGTTTCATTATCATCCGCTCATTAATACCCCCGTATAACCTAGCTGTTGGTGGGGCTGTTATGCAACATTATATATATATAAAAAAAAGTAGAATTTGTATTTATTTAAATAATAAATGTAACCTAACGTTTTTGGTATGTTCCAACACACCCTGGTCACAGGCACAACAAAATGAACGTAGGTCTATATGATCAAAATATTATATCCAAATGCTCAAAAAATGTATGATAAAAAGATGAAAAGAGAAAAAATGCAATTCTTGATTTTTTTTCCAACCTTTACCTACCGTCATAACTATATTATTTTTGGCATGTGGATTGAATATTTTGATCATATACGTTCATTTTGTTGTGCCTGTGACCAGGGTGTGTGCGAACAACCGACACATTATGGGCTGTATTTATTATTTATTTAAATACAAACTCTAATTGATATACCAGAAATTTATATACACACAATAATTCACACAATAATCAAACAATTGTGAATACATTCTTTCGTACTGTTCAACTAGTGTTATATACTTACTCGGATCAAGCTAACTGCAATTAATAGCAAAGTTGTCGGTGAAAAGACGAGATTATCTACGGTAATGACGTACGTCTGTCTCTCCTTATCTCTTAGCATTGACGGCCGGGTGTTTCGAACAGTCATTGATAGTATGATATTGTTTTTGAGTGTCGAATAGAGGAGATTTAATGTGATGGTTAATGTATTGATTCGATACGGTATTTAGTCTTTGTTTCTTGTTAATGTTCTTGCTATTAGGAAAACGCAGCATAAAGGAGCATAGCAACATAGCATGTATCTGGTTCTACAGAATAAATAAAATAATACATATAGGAATTTCGGACCTGGACCCCTATTCCTGAGATAAATGAGATGTGAGAAAAATCAGTGAGAAAACTATCTCATATAATAATGACATATTTCATCTCATATTTTATATGAGATACTCGTTTTCTCACTCATTTTTATTTTTCTCACATCTCATTTATCTCAGGAAACTATCTCATATAATAATGACATATTTCATCTCATATTTTATGTGAGATACTCGTTTTCTCACTCATTTTTATTTTCTCACATCTCATTTATCTCAGGAATAGGGGTCCTGGTTCGATCCCCGCCGCCGTCTATCTATACAAAGGGTTTTCGTGGATTCCCTCTGTAATCTAGGCTAAATCCGGGATGGTTCCACAATATAAACCATGACTGCTTCCTTCCCACTTTCTAAGAAACCTTCATCCCATCATCCCATCATCTCATTAATCATCCATCCGACGCCAATAGATCTGCGCTATCATTATAGTGCGTCGTTAAACCCAATATTAAAAAAAACATTTATATAATGAATAGTTGTGTAATGAATAAATGTAATAATGATAACAAATATAATGACTATAATAAAGAATAAAGAATAAAGAATGCAACGCTATGCAGTTTGTCAATTTTGGTGATTACTTTTCATCACAGGTTGCCCTAATTAAGGACAGGAGTATATAATTAAGGAGTAATTAAGGAAGTGTTAAGGAGTAATAAGGAGTATGGAATGAGGATTGTATGAATAAATACGATATTCGAGTGTTATTATTATACTAGGTTTAATTCATAATAACAAATACAAATACAATATCAGCGACAAAGAAATGAATATTTCATTAATAAAGTATTTTTGATCTTGCACTTTTTTACATTTGATCTATGGTTAAAACTATTATTAATTCGATATTTTAACCTAAATTAGTTTATATTCAATTATGAATATTATAGTAAACCTGAATAAGACGTTATTTAACAAACTATGGATTAACTAATTCCTAGTTTTACGAAATATAAATTATTGAATTAGGCCCCAAGTCGTGATTGGCGGGATTAACTTGGTATTAATTCTGTTTACCAATACTATTTTTGCACCATAGTTATTAACTAGGAAAACGCCATATATGCGTTGTTAGACGAGTGAATAGTAATAGTATGGGTGAATGGGTAAAAACTGCTTCGAGTGGTACCAATTTAAAACATTTTATGTTTTTCTTCAAAATGGCTGACTCGATCAAGCTGAAATTTGTTAGAAATGTGTATCAAAATGTAATTCAACTTCAGGCAAAATTTCATTTTTTTGGAAAATAAAAATATTTTCTTTTTTTTTCTGTCATGTTATTCTAATGGGTATTTTTGAAATTTCTAAAATTCATAAAAAAAAGTTCCCACCCGATAATGCCACAAAACTATACAGATCTAAGTTAGATGAGGAACCATATTGAAAAAAAGTTAAAGTTGATAGCTGTAGCCGTTTGACCTGTGGAGAACCGACAAAAAAACATGAAAAAAAAAAACATAAAAACGAACAGCAATTTTTTTCAGTATGTCAGATTGAATCCTCGCTAAAGCTCGTCTAATTAGCTTCAATTTTTCGTAAATTGCGGTCAAAATCAAGGAATATAGTTAGTTGTACATATTATAACAATCACACATCGATTGATAGGAGAAAACACTTCAAACGATTGTAAAAGGGGACCTAAATCAAATTTTAATTTTCTAGATGGATTTGGTTAGTAAGTTCTCTTCTTTTTCGCACAATTGACGTCGGTGACTTAGAAGTTGGGTCGACAGTCGTTGGTTTCGGATGAGTACACATAGCCTGGTTGACAAGTTGGCTTTGGTTTCTTCATAGGCACGCCCAATGGTGTCTGCAGGATATCGGACTGGGCTGGAAAAAACAAACACGTTATTGGTTATACATATCATTTCATCGAAATCCCGTTTGTTAGACTAGGCAAACACAGAATAACTTATGCGTTGTAATATGAGCGAGATATCTATACTAGGAAAACGCTATATATGCGTTGTAAGACGAGCGGATAGTAATAGTATGGGTAAAAATGGGTAAAAACTGCTTCGAGTGGTACCAATTTAGCACATTTACTGTTTTAACTTCAAAATGGCTGACCCGATCAAGCTGAAAATTTTCAGAAATGTGTATCAAAATGTAATTCAACTTCACGCAAAATTTCATTTTTTGGGGATTTTTTTTTTTTTTTTTTCCGTCATGTTATTCTAATGGGTATTTTTGAAATTTCTAAACTTCATAAAAAAAAAGTTACCCCCCGATAATGCCACAAAACTATACAGATCTAAGTTAGATGAGGAACCATATTGAAAAAAAGTTTGAAGTTGATAGCTGTAGCCGTTTGACCTGTGGCGAACCGACAAAAAAAACATTAAAAAAAAAAAAAAAAAAAAAAAAAAACGAACACCAATTTTTTTCAGTATGTCAAATTGAATTCTCGCTAAAGCTCGTCTAATCATTTCATCGAAATCCCGTTTGTTAGACTAGGCGAACACAGAATAACTTATGCGTTGTAAGATGAGTGAGATATCTATATAATGTACTAGATGACTCGGCAAACGTTGTTCTGCCATCGAAGTGATTTGTAGTGAATGTTGGTTGTTACGCTACCTAGCTTGTAGCCCCGCAAATGGTGATTAACCTTGAGTAACATTGAGCAACTTCGTCAATGTCAGTGAACAACGTCATTACTGGTGTGGACCTTGAAGTGCCAACTTTTTGGATATTGCTCATAGGAGAAAGCTTGGCGGAAGATCTCGTATACTTTAGGACCTTCTACCAGCCCTATCGAATGTGCGTGAGGAATTTCACGACACTCGGTCGAGCCGTTTCGGAGGAGTTCATCCTCTAACATGTGACACAAGCTTTTTATATATAAGATAATCGAAAACTCTACACTCACTTTCTTTCATATAAAATATTTCATTCGGTTACTATCGAATCTAGGGAGCCGCGATCTCTGCAACATTTTTCTGCTATTATTTCTATCCATTTGAGGATTAATAAACATACATAAAATTATTTTCTTCGAAACGGCTGGTCCAAATAGCATAGAAATTTGTAATAATGTGTATCATTTTTATGTGTTTACATTCAGTGAAAATATGAAGTTATTGGGAGAGATTTTATTTTTTCAATTTTCTTGCCCAGTCTAATGTAATGAGGTTTTTCAAAAATTTGAGATGGTATTTCTCAAAAATGGTCCAACCGATTTAACCCAAAAACTAAGTTGGACAAGTCTGCGTGTACAGAAAAAGTTTCAAGTTGATCAGTCAAACCTTGCTATCTGTGCACAAACAAACAGAAAAAAAACACACAGACAAAGCTCCATAAGACTGGGATGGATCTCTTCGCTATCGCTCATCCAAAAACCCAAATCTTCGAAAAACTAAATGTTCGAACTGTCGATCAAATGGGTTTTCGATGATATAGTTAATCATTTTTTTTTTAGGTTTTCAAAAACTTTGTGCTAAGAATTGTTTTATTTTAAATTATATTACGAAAGAGAAAACAGTGTCAAGTTGGCGGAAGCAAAAACCTGGCACCTCCACCAAAATAATAAAAGTGTCTCTGCCCGTGTTTGTCAGGTTACCATAGCAACTAGAAAAATTGGGGCCAACAAACAATAATACTGAATTTGTGATTGGATGACATATTTTGAGGCATATTGTTGTCCACTTACTGGGAAAACGCAATATATGTGAGATATGAGGTTATTTTATTAGTTGTTTTTGGATAATGGGAAGGAGTCGGTCCTATTGTTAAGGAACCATCCCAGTATCGACCTGAACGAAAACCCACGAAAAGACCACGGCGGGAATCGAACCCCGGTCTCCTGAATAACAGTTCAGTGTGCTAACCACTCGACCACACGTCTCAGTGTATAGTTACCTTCATCGGAAATGTCCGCACAGGTCTCCACTCCTGTACTGGGATCACACTTGCACTTCTGGGTGTCGGTCGTGTGTTCGGCTTCCGCACATTTCACGGCGGCTGGAACACAAGATCAGAATAGAACAATAATTATTCTTGTGATCTGGTAGGCGACGGGAACTACGGACCCAGTTCGATCCCCGCCGCCGACCATCTTTACAGGGGTTTTTCGTGGTTTCCCTCTGTAGTCTAGGCTAATGCCGGGATGGCTCCCACAATAAGTCGGCCACGACCACTTCCTTACCACTATCCTTCTCATTACCCAAGAACCTCCATCTCATCATCCCATCATCTCATTAATCATCCATTCGACGCCAATAGACCTTCGCTGTCATTACAGTGCGTCGTTAAACCCAATATATATAACAATAATTAGACGAGCTTTGGTGAGGATTCAATTTGACATAGGCCTACTGAAAAAAATTGGTGTTCGTTTTTATTTTTTTTTTTTTTTTTTTTTTCGGCTACAGCTATCAACTTCAAACTTTTTTTCAATATGGTTCCTCATCTAACTTAGATCTGTCTAGTTTTGTGGCATTATCGAGTGGTAACTTTTGTTTTTATGAATTTTAGAAATTTCAAAAATACCCATTAGAATAACATGGCGGGGAAAAAAAAAATCCAAAAAAATGAAATTCTGCGTGAAGTTTAATTACATTTTGATACACATTTCTAAAAAATTTCAGCTTGATCGTGTCAGTCATTTTGAAGAAAAAGCATAAAATGTGCTAAATTGGTACCACTCATAGCATTTTTTACCCATTTTCACCCATACTATTACTATCCGCTCGTCTAACAACACATATATGGCGTTTTCCTAGTTATTATCCATGATGTAACTCCACTACAATGTCAAGATTATTCATTATCTCGTGAAGTAATAACAGCTGTGAATATTCAAACAATGTGCAATATTTACTAACTTTATCAGGACACGTGTTTTTTCTCGAACTTAACAACTCCTAGTTACGTGACAATCAGACTAAGCAAACGAAGCGCATGCGTTGTAAGATTAGATACTGAAACGGTTGGATCAGTGGCTAGCACGCTGAACCGTCATTCAGGAGAGGGGATTCGATTCCCGCCATGGAAAGCCTGAATCCTGGAAGAGTTTTATCGTAATTTCCCTTTATTCAGGTTATTAATGGGATTATTCCTTTTTCTTATATATTGGGTTTTAACGACGCACTGTTATGATAGCGCAGATCTATTGGCGTTGGATGGATGATTAATGAGATGATGGGATGAAGGTTTCTTGGGTAATGGGAAGAAAGCGGTCGTGGTCTATATTATTGGAACCATCCCAGCATTAGCTTATTTTATAGAGGGAAACCACGGAAAAAACCTGTAAAGATGGTCGGCGGCGGGGATCGAACTGGGTTTGAAATTCCCCTCGTCTCTTGGATCACATGTAGCGCGTTAATCACTGCGCTACATGTGCCGGTGGGATAATTCCTTCCTTAACGATAGGCTACGACAGACTCCTTCCCACTAACCAAATCACTTAATTTGTATCACGTAGGAAGGCCTAGACCACCAGTCCACTGTGTTGCTATGTTAAGGCGTCCCCAGTCACCAGAGGGAAAAAAATTCCCACCAGGGTGATTATTTTTTCAAATATTGTGAATGTTTATTAAAGGTATTTCTCTAAATGGTGTGCAGCAGTTTCCCAACAATACGTTCATCCGGAAAGCTACTACGATAATTTATCCTTTATAGTTGACACTGAAAATGGTCACAAAACATACATCTCGCGTTACATACACCACTTGATTACTTCTTGAGATATTTTATCGTGTGTGGTATCGATGTGTTCGTAAAACAACTGGCTTTGGGCTTAGCTAAAAATAAATAGTTCGATCACATGCGTTTGGCGTACAAGATCAGGGGAAATCAAGCAATTTTTTTTCGTAAATCGAGGTAATTCCGAAACTATTGATGAAAAATAGCTTAGCTGGTAGAGGAAGGTTCACCCTGCCAATGTGTCAATTTTCATCTCGATGCTAACTATCTAATGGTTTTCGTGTTTTTAACGGTTTAACATATTTTTCAACTAGTTTTTCCAAATTTTTCTCGGAATTTCCAATATTGTTTCTCACATTTTTAATATACTATTACATCAATAAATGATCAAATATTTGATACATTTTTGTGGGCGGATTTCCTTATCAACATTAAAAAAAAATCAATTCGCTTGTTCAAAAAAGTGTTATAAGATCAACAACCGGTTTAAGGTGAAATAAGTCACAAAGGTTGGGTAAATCCCACCCTATAAATCATCAGTGACGGCCTCTTATGAGTTTTGTAAACGTCCTTTCACCTATCATCACTTCATCGTTTCATTATCACTCTCTCATTCGTACCCCCATATAACCTAGCTGTTGGTGGGGTCGGTAAGCAGCATTAAAAACAAATCAATTCGCTCGTTCAAAAAAGTGTCATAATATCAACAACCGGTTTAAGGTGAAATAAGTAACAAAGGTTGGGTTAATCCCACCCTATAAATCATCAGTGACGGCCTCTTATGTACACATCTTGTAACGTGTCTACATTGCCAATAATATTCATTATCTCTGTATTATAACAGAGAGTAGTAAAACAATTTGTGCAATATTTACTGATATTGTTATTGGCCTAACGAATGTGTTTTTTAAACTTCTGTCCTACTTCGGAACAATAGTCGACCTTCGTGGCTTTGACTTACTTATTAGACTAGTATTAAGCGGATAACTTCCTGTGACTCTTATGGCACTTTCTCTGTCCTTTTTTTTCTGTATTCTATTTATCTATATTGGGTTTAACGACGCACTGATGATTGAAAAAAAAATATTGAGAATACAAAAAGTTAAAAAACATTACAAATAAACAAAATTTAAATCGCTTATCCACAAAGCATAAGGGCTTGACTGTGGTAATAACAAAATAAATTAACTCTATAATACACACAAAATTAATTGAAAAGCAAGAAAAAATTGCAGCATAAAATTATGAAAGAAAACAAAAGAAAAATGCAAAGATAATCAAATGAAAAAAGATCCATTTAAAAAAAATCAACGCTGCTTCACGACCCCACCAACAGCTAGGTTATACGGGGGTACGAATGCGTGGGTGATAATGAAACGATGAAGTGATGATAGGTGAAAGGACGTTTACAGAAACCCATGCCTTATACCGGACTCGAACCCATATCCGACCAGACTTCAGTTTCTACCGCTAGCGATGTTGACTGAGCCACGGGGGAGGCTTTAAATGTATTGGCGTGAGATACATGAGATGATGGAATGATGGGATGATGAGATGAATGGTTACTTTATTATGTGTTTTTTGGATAGTGGAAAGGAGTCGGTCGTGGTCTGTTGTTGAGTAACCAAACCATCCCAGTATTGACCTGAACGACAGAAGGAAACCACGAAAAAAACCTGTTAGGATAGTCGACCATGGCAGGAATCGAACCCCGGTCTCCTGAATGACGGTTCAGTGTGCCAGCCACTCGACCACTCGTCTCAGTTCTTGTTTTCTACACGCTGTCAAGATGTACTATTTCTCTTTATTAACATAAAACTTTTTTTGTGAACTTGAGAACTTGTCCAACTTTGAATTATATATAAATAGTCATGACGTAAAATCGGTGTCATAATTTTGATGAGGAAAACCATCACCTAATTTGGAAAATCCCCGTAGGCCTTAAGGAAAATCCAGGGGAAAAATTGGACAAATTGTCTAGACTGAAATTTTTTGAATTGAAAAACAAGAATGATACACATATTACAATGTAGATAAATCGGAGGATTAGGCTATAGTTTTTGAATCGAAAAATTGAAAATATATTTTTCCTGGATCAAATATTCATTAAAATGATTATAACAGGAAAAATGTAATAGAACTACATAACGGTGGCAGTGATTGACTAGGCTTATTAGATTAGTGATAGCGAAGACCACCATCCTACTCTTACGGAGCTTTGTCTCTACATGTGATTTTGTTTGTTTGTTTGTTTGTTTGTTTGTAACCACTACAGAGGTCGAACGGTTAACTTGTTTTAACTATACTATATATACTATGATGTTAACTATAC